>JABAKD010000023.1:17058752-17209933 GCA_012845835.1 Undaria pinnatifida
GAAATACCTATCATCCAAAACAATAGAATGGTGAAAGGTCTGTAAATACCTATCGTCCCGAACAATATAATTGTGACAAGTCTATCGATACCTATTTTGCCAATCAATAGGTTTGGTGAAAGGTGTATCGATGCCTATCGGACAACGATAAGTTCCGTTTCTCAGCGCCAATATCCTATCGCCCAAACAATACCGTCCTGAAAATGTCTTACTTTGTTGTATCAATATGTTCAGATAAATAGGTACAAAAGGCTATTGGCCGACATAGATAATTCAAGATGCCAATCGATACCCATTGTCGGCCCAATAGGCTACGAAAAGTACCCATCAATACCTCTCGCGGGCAACAATAGGTCCCCTATTGGAATAGGATTCTATCGATTGCCTATTGACCTGAAACCTATTGTCCAGGGTGTTGGTCATACAACGCAGCCCAGCAATGCCTGTGAAATCACAACATGCCGCACACCCAATAAACTACTACTGCTGTTTTTTGAATTGTTGTATGCGCATACACTCTTGAGATACCAACATGTCTTTTATCAGAGAAAAATAAGTCGGTACCCGTACGACTGGTGGTGCTGTACTCGTAGTAGCAGGGGCAGCATTAGAATCAGCAGCAGCACAGAAGCCAAAGCAGGTGTATGTAGCAGCGGTAGTAATAGCAGCACGGCACATGGGACCAGAGCCGGGTCAGTGTCGCTGTGCGTTGTAGACACGCCTAAGCTAGGCAAGGTCTACTGACCAGAAAGTGGCGCTCGCTTCAAACCTGTGAAAACGATATGCTAGGGCACATGTGTGTATAGACTAAATCTTCGAACGCAAATTACGGTTTCATACGATTTGGAACACGAGCTCCTTCAGGCTGACTCGTCCATATGCAGCGGGGAAAGCAAGTACCAGGTTCTTTGCGGCAATACGTGGACATATTTGTTCTCGTGCAGAGGCCATCGGCATGCACCACGCATTCAATAACCCCCCTTTTCAATAAACCTTCAGCAGCTACGACGAGACTCTCGCTCTGTACAGAGGCATGCAGCATGTACTCGCAGCATAATGCATTAATTTTCGCGACAAGATTATTCTGCCTCACACAAGCACTCAAAACAGATTGACACCAGTCGCAAAGCACGCGTTGTATTATGCCACACACTGCTGTAGGCAATCAACACAACACAGACCTAGACGGGGTATGATTTTAACAAGCAAAGCACGAAGCACACTTGCCATTATTAATAGCTCAAATACACGACGCGACAAAGCACGCGACAAACACTACAGATAGTCTACAGCAGTATCTTCAAAAACAAATCAAACTCACACCTTGAAATCAAGACGTGCGCGGGCTTCATGTTGGAGGCCAAGTCAGCACATAGCCTTCGCAAAACAAGAGCCAAGCTCTCAGCGCCTGGAAGCATTGGAGTTATCAACCACCCCCTTTCAGCGGCACTCCAGCTCCTCCTATTCTGAAATACAAAGCGCAACCGCCTTCTCGAACGGCTGTATGCACGTGTGATTTCCTCACTCCTCACTCCGCCTCCCAAAGTGGATATCCTCGCGACGATCTAGAAGCCCAAACACTTCGCATGTGATGCCGCGCCTTCTCCTTCGGGACGCGCGACGCGACAGCCCTCAGTCGGCACCGCTGAGTCACCGCATTTCGGTGTGTTCATCTCGCCAGCATGCCCCCCGAAAGCCTTGAGCCCTCGTGATCGGCGGGTGTGTCTTTCCATTCAGGTGCTAGGAAAGGAGAGATAAGTTGTTGTATTATTAGCTCCGAACACAAGAAAACAAGCGATCTTAAGTTCATCCCCAAATCCCTATATCAGAATCCAGAAGAGGATAAGTAGAAACCCCTACTACAGTAGTTGTCTTCAGATCTAGATGACGTGTCCACACACCAGATCAGATCCTCAACAGTCAAACACCAACAAGAAGGTCAACTGTCGTGTCTTACCAACAACACTACACACTCTCTGGTGCTCCACTGTCCACAGCGTGTGTCTCGTCGATCAGCCTCCTGAAAATAGGTACTGTATGTATACTCGTACAGCAGCATGCTGCAACAAAAACCATACTGTACTCGTATATAACGTAGCCCAGCAATGCCTGTTAAATAACAAAATGCCGCATACCCAGTAGCTGGTGCCTGTCAAATAACACGTTACCGCACCTATCTCGACGAACTCTCAACGACTTACAGCGAAACCATCACGAAAAGAGTTGTCTGTCATTCGTGCGTGCATAGGACCCGTCGGAACTGGCCTTGGTGCCGTGCACGCTGAGTGCGGTGGGCAAACGTGGCCGAAGAGCGGGATACAAACAAACATACAGAGAAAGTAATTCAAGGCACCCTACCCTCGTATGCGATCCGATATAAAGAGACTTTTTTTCCTTGGAAAACCAAGGAAAAAAGACTCAGCGATGCGAGCTTCGCGCGCCTCATTACGATCCTTATCATTATCATTATGATACTTATTACCAGGGGGACTTCGCCGCGGCGGGCTGACACCCGCCCACGGCTCCGCGCATGCCCGTAAGACAGGTAGTAAATGAAGCGGAGAGGGACTGTAGAAGCGACACATTACTGCCAAGGGGTACGGTGTGGTATAATATCAGTTGATAGTAGTGCAAACTGTCGTCAACTTGTGTGCGTTGGTGGGGAAAAAAACAGGAAAAAACGTCGACGACGTGACCCGAGAACCCCCTCTGCCCTCCCTTCAGGCGGAACACGCGCATAATGGCCTGGAATGACTTGGATTTGAATGGTGGGCCTGAAATGACTTGTTTTTTATACAGTGGGTTAAAAATTTCTTGAATTTCGTATAGGGGGTAAGACATAACTTGATTTTTTGTATTTGGAGTCTGAAATGACTTGAATTTGTATGCTGGGTCTGAAATGACTTGGTTTTTGTATCAGTGATGAAAATGAATTTTTTTTTTTAGGGGGTTTAAACTGACTTGATTTTTGTATGGTGGGTTTAAAATGGCTGGAAATTGTATCGGGGGTCTAAAATGACTTGGTGTTTGTATCGTGGTTCTGAAATGACTTGAAATTGTATGGAAGGTCTGCAAAGACTTGAAATTGTATGGTGGGTCTGAAATGACTTGCTTTTTTATGGGGGTCTGAAATGACTTGATTTTTGTATGGGGGTCTGACATTACTTGAATTTGTACGGGAGGTCTAAAATGACTTGATATTTGCTTAGTGGGTTGGCAATGGCTCGGTTTTTGTATAGTGGGTCTGGAAATGACTCGGTTTTTGTTAGAGGGGTCTGAAATGACTTGAAATTGTATGGGGGGTCTAAAATGACTTGATTTTTGTATAGTGGGTTTGAAATGTCTTGAAATTGTATCGGGGGTCTAAAAGGACTTGGTTTTTGTATTGTGGTTCTGAAATGACTTGAAATTGTATAGGGGGTCTGAAATGTCTTGATTTTTTTGTGGGGGTCTGAAGTGACTTGGTTTTTGTATAGTGGGCTGGAAATGACTTGCAATTGTATAGTGAGTCTGAAATGACTTGGTACCGGGACGTAAAAATAACTCCATTTTTGTGTAGTGGGTCTAAAATCGGGCGGCGTCAGCCGCAAACACCTTGTACTCGTACGTATTATTATTTTTTCATTTGCCATCTGACAACGTAGCTTGAGTATCAAAAACCATAAACATGATGAAAGAACACATCCAGATGCAAGCGTGAAACGATGTTTCCGACAACCAAAACTACGAGTACCAGATGTACCTCCCTGTTCTCCTGGCTCTGCCCCCTCCAGCCGCATGGTCCAAGTCCTCCCCCCCATACACTTCCGAAGAGGCATCGAACGGCAACCCGCTATCCATAAGAATGGCTGGTTTGTAACTGCTTCGTACGCGTATGTTTCAACGCGCAGAAGGCTGTGCGGTTATGCTGTTTAATACTGGTATCGGTCGTGGCAAGGAAAGTGTCCCCGCCGTCTCGCTCTCTCTGTGACCCTGCCCTCTTCACCCCCTCCCCAAAAACACTACCTCTCCCACCCATAAGCTTGGCACTTTCAACCTCAAGGACCAAGTCCTTCCCCCCATACACTTCCGAAGAGGCATCGAACGACAACCCCCTATCCATATAAATGGCTGGTTTGTAACTGCTGCGTGTATGTTTCATAGCGCAGAAGGCTGTGCGGTATTGCTGCTTAATGCTATCGGCCGTGGCAAGGAAAGAGTCCCCGCCGCCTCGCTCACTCTGTGACCCTGCCCTCTTCCCGTCCCCCAAAAAACTACCTCTCCCACCCCTAACCTTGCCACTTCCAACCGCAAGGGCCAAGTCCTTCCCCCCATACACTCCCGAAGAGACATCGAACGACAACCCGCTATCCACATAAATGGCTGGTTTGTAACTGCTACGCGTATGTTTCAACGCGCAGAAGGCTGTGCGGTTATGCTGTTTAATACTGGTATCGGTCGTGGCAAGAAAACAGTCCCCGCCGTCTCGCTCTCTCTCGGTGACCCTGCCCTCTTAACCCCTTCCTCCCAAACACTACTGCTCCCACCCCTACCCTTGCCACTTTCAACCTCAAGGGCCAAGTCCTACCGCGCAAACACTTCCGAAGAGGCATCGAACGACAACCCGCTATCCATATAAATGGCTGGTTTGTAACTGCTGCGTGTATGTTTCAACGCGCAGAAGGCTGTGCGGTATTGCTGCTTAATGCTATCGGCCGTGGCGAGGAAAGAGTCCCCGCCGTCTTGCTCTCTCTGTGACCCTGCCATCTTCACCCCTTCCTCCCAATCACTACTGCTCCCACCCCTAACCTTGCCACTTCCAACCTCAAGGGCCAAGTCCTCCCCCCCATACACGCCCGAAGAGTCATCGAACGACAACCCGCTATCCGCATAAATGGCTGGTTTGTAACTGCTGCGTGTATGTTTCAACGCGCAGAAGGCTGTGCGGTATTGCTGCTTAATGCTATCGGCCGTGGCAAGGAGTCCCCGCCGTCTCGCTCTCTCTGTGACCCTGCCCTCTTAACCCCTTCCTTCCAAACCCTTCTGCTCCCACCCCTAACCTTGCCACTTCCAACCGCAAGGGCCGAGTCCTCCCCCCCATACACTTCCGAAGAGGCATCGAACAACAACCCGCTATCCGCATAAATGGCTGGTTTGTAACTGCTACGCGCATGTTTCAACGCGCAGAAGGCTGTGCGGTATTTCTGCTTAGTGCTATCGGCCGTGGCAAGGAAAGAGTCTCCGCCGTATCGCTCTCTCTGTGGTCCTGCCCTCTTAACCCCTTCCTTCCAAACACTTCTGCTCCCACCTCTACCCTTGCCACTTCCAACCGCAAGGGCCGAGTCCTTCCCCCCATACACTTCCAAAGAGGCATCGAACGACAACCCGCTATCCATATAAATGGCTGGTTTGTAACTGCTGCGTGTATGTTTCAATGCGCAGAAGACTGTGCGTTACTGCTGTTTGATACTGGTATCGGTCGTGGCAAGGGAAGAGTCCCCGCCGTCTTGCTCTCTCCGTGACCCTGCCCTCTTCATCTCCGCCCCCAAAACACTACCTCTCCCACCCCTAACCTTGCCACTTCCAACCTCAAGGGCCGAGTCCTCCCCCTCATACACTCCCGAAGAAGCATCAAACGACAACCCCCTGTCCATATAAATGGCTGGTTTGTAACTGCTACGCATATGTTTCAACCCGCAGAGGGCTGTGCGGTATTCCTGTTTGATATTGCTGTGGGTCGTGGCAAGGAAAGAGTCCACGCCGTCTTGCTTTCTCTGTGGCTCTGCCACTTTTACCCCCCCCTCCCTCATCAACGATCCTGTCCTACCGTGCACAAAACCTCCTCTTGCGACACGGGTCGCCCCTCTTGTGATCCACGATATGACCACATTAGACAACAGCAGGAGGCGCATGCGACTGCTGTAATATTATTGGTACGACTACGACAGTTTAATTCCCTCGCTCGCGACTGAACGTTGATCTTTTCTCGAACCACGGGTATGAGCGTACGAGTGACTGCAAGTACTGAAAATGTACCGTCAAAGATAGGGGTTACAACCAAGGGCTGTCTGCCCCCAACTCATACGAAAAAAAATGAAAATAAAAATAAAAGAACTAACGAAAACAATTGTGCCAACACTGTCATGCTGGCACGCAACAATAATATCGCAGTGTCCCCTCCCAACCCCAGTAATTGCCGCGCCGAACAGCGTCCCTCTTAAAGCTGTGTTGGTTGGGCTGCAATTTGTGCAGCACCATTCACGCTCTTTGTTTTGACTTTTGTCACGCGACCTACTTACAGTACAACAAATGCGATCAGCAGCAGCACAGCAAGCAGCAGTATCTAGAATCTACGAGTAGACAGCCGGAATAAGGTGCGATGTTATTTGCGCTCGTTGTTTCACGCGTCTTACGACAGCAGCAGTCTGAATCGCGGAAACGATACACTCGCCAATCTCCAGCAGTATCTCCCGTGGGTATCTTCTGCTATAAAGTACACAGAGTAGACAGAGCTGAAACAAATACACTGAGTACGAGCAAAAAGTACGAGTATTAAGATTGTACGTACGGTATCCTGTGGTACGTTTTCTGCTCTTTCTCGTCACGCCTTTATATACAACAAACAGCAGAACGAGCAACGGACAAGGTGCGGTCACCGGCAACACGGCAGCGTCTAGACAGTCAGAAATAAATACGACGAGGCGCAACGCACGATCTTAGGCTTTGCCGGCCGAACGTGATTGCGAAACCTTCGGTTACGTCGTTGGACCCACTGCCACTGCCAAGTACAAGGGACCACGACGATCTTTTTGCCAAATGGACTTCTGGGTGACAAAGGTAACTTCCACTCGTACCTCTCTGCTCCGAGACCACCGACCTAGCTAGCTCCCCCCCTTCCCTCTCTCTTATCCGTCGATCGACACGGACCGGCCAATCCTTCTTTCTTCGTGCCTCTCTTCACGCCGCGGAGAAGCTCTAAACCCCCAAAGCCACCACTCGCCTCGCACACCCTCAAGCGCTGATTCGGCTCACTGCGAGGTTCCGCCGCGTTTCGGTACACGCACATCCTCGCAAGCGGGCGCGGCGTGGTGCGATCGAGACCTCGCCCAATACCCCGCTTCCTAGACCGGTCGCTGTAGACTGTTGGATTGTCGGGGCTGCCTTTCTGCAACCCACCGCCGCGTCCGTGTCGCAGTGTTCACACGATGCGTACTCGTACGTAACAGGTATAATTTTTCCTCGATGTGTACTCATCTTCCTCAGATTTCTCACTTTCTATCCCTTACTTCCTTGTTCCTTCTGAAATACCCCTACCCTGAGCTCCCGACGGGGACACACGCCTTCAAGACGTGCGCGCCCGTCACCCCGTCGGTTGTTGTTTTTCAAGTTTGATTTGTATTTACAGCAATACCGCAAGTGTATTGAAAACAATATACTACCGGTGTACTGCTATGTGCTCGTACGAATGCAACGGACGGCAACACCACATATCAGTATATACCACGTCATACTGTTTGTGCGACGTGTACGTACGTACATACCACAGATAATATTGATACGGGTACCTACTGCTGTGCATGTACTGCTGCGGTGCTGGTGCGCCTCGCAAGAAAATGTCTCGACATGCTCCTGAGGAAAACATGCAGTAATCCGTTTGTGGATCGCAAGCTACAAAGCATGTAGCATACGATACAAGGGCTCCGCTGCGCGGACGGCTATCGCCGCCCGCTACGCTCGCGCAAGGGAAGGGGCCGAATAGATGCACGACGTGGTGCATTATGCGACTTGAAAATGCCAAGAGATAGAAGGGAAAGCATTGTGGAGTTGACATGTACTCGAAACACACTCAGGACGAAGACACCGGTGGTGCATCATATAAAAATATGTATGGCGGAGTCTTAAACATATGTATCACGGAAGAAACGATGCTGTTGGAAATTTGAATTATTGCAAACGGAAACAACGACAACTTCGTCGTTTTGATCACGGATGGTCGTGATAAAGCACAAAAACACGAACGGAGGGCGTTGCCGTGTAAACCGTTAACACCTACCTGGTATGTACGTGTAACACTTGAAAAACGAAAGCCACTTACTCTATATAAAACCCGCCGTGCAACATCATCGTCCGAAACGCCGAAAACTTCCGTCAGGTTCAAGATGGGCATGCAGACGAAAGCTAGTTACCAAAAAAAAAAGTACTGTGCAAACGCAAGCAGGGTCGCAATAAAAGTTGTCGCGTCCGCTGAAAAGCACAAAAAAAGGCGAAATCCACTGAGATATAAAACCGGTCGCGCGACATAAACCTCGGCATGTGAATGCGGTAGGAAAAGACGAAAGCAATTACGTATAAAAACCGCCGGGCAGTATTCCCATTGCCTTGCATCATGACGAGGAAGAGCGTGCGATCGAAGACAAAAGGCGAAAGCTACTTCATTATTAATAGTCGCCGTGCATCATCACGAGGATGTGCGTGTGGAGACGACAACACACGAAAGCTAATTCTAAAGCTATTTACTCGCAAAATGCACTTGCAATACAATCGTTGTGCATGACCACCGGCATGTGAATGCGGTAGATAAAGACGAAAGCAACGTATAAAACCCGTCGTGCAACATCGCCATCGCCTTGAATCATCACGAGGAACAGCGTGTGGTGGAAGAAAAAGATGAAGGCGAATGCGTATAAAACCCGCCGTGCAATATTACCACCGCCGTGCAATATTACCATCACCTTGCATCATCACGAGGAAGAGCGTGCGGTCGAAGACAAAAGGCGAAAGCTACTTAATTACTCGCCGTGTATCGTCACCAGGATGTGCGTGTGGAAACGACATCAGACGAAAGCTAACTCCAAAGCTATTTACTTTTAAATCCGATCAAAAGCACGTAAGACGAAATCCACTAAGATATAAAACCGGTCGTGCGACATGACCATAGCCGTGCATTGTGATTCGGCGGAGGATGTGGTGGCGAGAGCTACATAAAAGCTGGATGTGCAACATCACGCCCAACTTGTAATAACACCGGCCGTGCATGATCACAATCATGTGACCGTAGCAAGAACAAGAAAGCGGAAAGTGCACTCGCCATAAAACTTGTGTGAATGACCACCAGCACTTGAATGCGGTAGGAAATGACGAAAGGAAACACGTATAAAACCCACCGACGAAAGGTAATTCTAGAGCTATTTGCCTATAAAATCCGGCGCACATCATGTGCTGAAGCATAAAGTATAAAGCTACTTCCATGTAAAACCGGCCGTGCAACATGACCATTGCTGTGCAACATCACTGAAAGGTGCATGCGGTAGAGCACACAACACGAAAGGCACTTCATTACTTGCTGCGCATCATGACGACCATGTGCGTGTGGAGACTGCAACATACGAAAGCTACTTATATATAAAACCTGGTGTACAACATGCCCATCGCCGCGGCATCATCTGCAGGTGGAAAAGCATGAAAGACTCAAGTTATTTACTTATGAAACCCGCCGCGCATCACCACCATGCGTGTGTGGTGAGAGCATGTGGTGGAGAAAAAATTGCGAAAGCTACTTAACCCCGCGGTGCCATCATCTAACAGACGAAAGCTATGTACTTACGAAGCCCGCTGCGCGTCACCACCAAGCGGGTGTGGCGAGAGCATGAAAATCGCCAGCTTACTAGCGATAAGGTGAAGGAAGCTTGTCACATTTATGCCCTCTATAAGACGCAGCGCAGACCTCTGTCGACGACACTTAACCCGCACAACGTCTGTCGGGAAGGACGAAGCCGAATGGGCAGAAACCCAATCACACGTCTCCTGGAAGGCCGCGGGAATCTTTTCCCGGGTCTCAGCGTCATCGAAAATTGAGCTTGTAGGCGCCCAAATTTCTGTCTTTGCCGGAGATGTCGGCAAGAAGTCAGGCCGGCGGTGCGGCTTATATAAACGCAGAAGAATGCGCTTCATGTGGACGAGCCAGCCTGAAAGAAGGCCGCAAGAAAGACAGCGTAAGAAAAGCAGTAGCGCAATAGGAAACTTGTCAGGCTGACGCGTTGTAATGTAGAGATACGTAGTGGGAGGAAGAGGTAAGTACATTATATTGCATGTGTTGTCGGTTGGAGGAGCAGGGCAGAGTTGGTTGTGCTCTGAGTAAATTGTAACTGAAATGTTAATGTTGTAGATGAGCTGCGCAGCGACAATTTCGAGATGGTCGGCGTAGGCACGAGGGTTAGTCATTAGTTGAAGAAATTCTTGAGGAGAGGAATACATAGCTGGTGGGGCATTAAGTGTTTGTACTGGTTCAATGCCTATACCGACGGAAATGGCGTCATGGAAAGATAACTCTGTATTCGGTAGTGTTTCGTGCAGGTGTTGTTGAACATACTCAATAATGCTGGTGCGAACGGAACTGTGTTGTTCAGGGTCACCCAGGACTTTGCGTGATATGCATCGTAGCAGGCAAGCTCCATCTCCAACTTCGTTTACGACAGTCCAGTTGTTGCGAGATGAAGGTGGAAGCGGAGGAGGAAGAAGAGGTGAGGGACGCGGGATGGGGTTGCCAGTTGCGGCTTCGATGAAGGGAGAGTAGACGACTTTTCGAGCATGGGCTATTTCGTTGGCAACATGTGAAGGAGGAACGAGGCACATAATCGAGTGTCTGTTCTTGACACGACTAAGGGCAACGTACAGCTGGCCATGAGCAAATATGTCATTTCGTAAATCGAGCCCGATGCGCGACAGGGTTTGTCCTTGAGATTTATTTATTGTCAGAGAGTAGGCAAGGTGTAGAGGGAACTGCACACGACTGAACTTGATACCTTGTCGACCAACTTTGGCGTGAAAGTTGATTCGTGGCACAAGGATGATGGGCCGATGGGCTGTGAGGAGCTGCACTTGGATGACACGAGAATTGGGTGAGACTCCCATCAACGCACATTTTTGGCCGTTAACGAGACTCTACCCGAAATTAAAATTTCTCGTTAGCATCGCTAGGTCGTTTGACCGAAGCTCTAGTTGGTGAGGCGGAACGCCCTGTGCGTTGAGAAGGTTAAGGTGCTCAGGAGCAGCAAAAGCGGTGTAGGGGTTTGACTCATCACTGATGAGGGTATCCGAGCTGAAAAATGAAGTGGCGTTTTCAGACCGCCTTTCGGCGATGTCTTTATTGGAAGCGTCAATGGCAGTGTTAGCAGTAGCAACAATGGCACGATCATGCATAAGATGTGTGTCTTCGTTCAAGTCTGGATACACAAACTCGACGAGGTCCTCAAAATCCGTGGCAAACTTAAGTGTGAAGTTGTCAGTTGTTGAATTGGTGCCGTTGTTTGATAGGGCAATCATATTGCCGTTAGATGTGTTGACAGCTTGTCTATCTTCTCCGACGGCACGAACGAAGAAGGCGTACTGTGGGTCTTCTTTATCTTGTTGCGAGACGGTAAGGCGTAAACAGGCAATATTATTCCAGAGGAAACTGGAGATGACGGCGGCTTCGACAGTGTCAGACGCGGGACCATATTTGACCACTGGGTCCACTTGCCTCCAATCCCCGCTAAAAAGAATGGTTTTACCTCCAAAAAGGCTGTCGTTATTGAGCAGGTCTTGTAGGGTCGTGTTTAGCGCTTCGACGCAGTACTTATGTGACATTGGGAGTTCGTCCCATATGATCAGGTCACAGTTGCGGATGAGCTCTGCGCGTTGGGATTCACTACGAATTTTGCACACTGCTCCCGGCACTACATTTTCATCAAGCGGCAAATTGAACATGGAGTGGGCAGTCCAGCCGCCTGGGAGTTGAAGCGCGGCAATTCCAGTAGAAGCGACCGTTAAAACGACACGCCCATTGCCACGCAAACGTGCTGCTATAACCTTCTCAGTGAATGTTTTCCCGGTCCCTGCAGGACTATCAGCCATGTACGCACCCGGTTTGTTCAAAGTAACAGACTCGATAATGGTGGAGTAGATAACGCGTTGTTCCTGAGTAAGAAGATTTTCGTTGTCATCTGCGTACGTAGTTTGTTCTATACGATCAAAAGCACCTCTTGTACGTTGAAGTTCTGATTGTTGATGAATGGCGGCAGGAATATTGACCTGTTCGTTGTCTCTACCGTGCAGCTTCAATTTAAGGTCTATTTCCCATAAGGCTTGAGCGATCGCCTGTGCTCTTGTCATAGACATGCGAAAGTCTTCGATTAGATCATCTTTGAAATCTTGCCATAACTTGGCAGCTGGGGCACCATCTATAATGAGCGTCACCGGTAACCCTCGAAGTAAGTTTGCTGTTTGGAACGAAGTAGCTTCTTGCATGCAGATGAAGTATTCCTCATCACCCGTGACGAGCCCTCGAGCCCGAGCGGCATCGTGAAAAGTGTCGTGCACGACGGGCGGTCCGATATCGGAGTGTAAAGTACGAAGTTCGACAAAGGATCTGGCCGGAATTTTGTAAAGGAGGAGTCATCGCCAACGGCAGGGCTTTTGAAATGTATGCGGCATACATGCTCTGTAGTCCTCGTAGAAACAATGTTACCGTACTGGTCAAGCCATTTTCCGGCCAGTGCAGAAGTCGGGAAGCGGTCATCTTTTTTTCTTTTTGTGATAATATACGTTTCGAAATAGGAGGGCAAGGTAAGCCCGGTAAAACGTGCCGCAGTAGGACGTTTAAGGTAACGCATAAGATCGGAGGCGCCGCCGCTAGCGATAGCTGCGCGTTCTTCAGTGGAAGCATCGGCAGGGTAAATGACGTTGTTTTCTTCCTCAAGGTGGGCGTGCACACCGATAACTGAGGGGTAACGGCTGTTGGATTCAAAGCCCAACATCTTCCAAGCAGCTTCTGCAGCCGAAATATATCGTGTAGTGCGGTACATTTCGATTTCACTTTTAATTCCAGAGATCTGGCTTTGGCGAAGTCGTTGCCCTTCGCGATATATTTGTAGAGGTACTTGGCACATGAAGCAGCGGTAACGACATCAACACACACGTGACAATCTAGGAGAAGGAGTAAAAACAGATTATAGGGGACCACCCACTGGTTGCCCACTGGAACATCAACCCATGAGTTGCCGACTTTGTTACGTATGATGGGATTGTCATCACTTTTAGTCCTGCAGTACTCAGCGCGGCCGCTGCGTTCATTCAGGGTGGCGGTTGTCCTTAAAGGTTGCGGGTAATATTTATTGCATGACTTAATGTTAGTATCCCGGTTTGTTTGCATGCATGGAGCGTCAACGTTGTGAGAGCCGCAAGGCTTATGAATCATATATTTCAGAACCATTTCACGCAGTCTTCGGCCTGCGAGAGACGCATGAGGCAATTGCGCCCAAACCCTCGAGTCCATTTGGTTGAGAAGACCAGGACCAGCATTTTTTAACTTTACAACATGAGCGTGCGGAAAACCTCGTTTTTGGTACTCAATAACAGACATATGGTAATCGTAAGGCCCAAACACTTTACCACTTTTCAGGTGAGACATGAGCACTGCAAGCTTGAATTTGAGTACTCTACAGCAGAGGTCTGGACGGTCATAAGCTTGTTGACCTTGTAGGAGATTTTGCACAATTTCAGGCCAAAGCGGGTTGCAAGTCATCGTTATCATGAGGTGTGGTTTGCCTTTTCTATTAACAACTGCAAGAGCGTCTTCTGTGTCGTGTTTACGCTTGGCAGGCGAGCCATGAACCGAAACAGGAAGAAGTTGGCCAGGTTTTTCGGCGCCGCTTGATTGTGTAATTGAACGCGCAGTGGCTAATCGTTGCTGAAAAGGTGCTGAAGACCAGGACCGGCATTTTTGAACTTCACAACATGAGCGTGCGGAAAACCTCGTTTTTGGTACTCAATAACAGACATATGGTAATCGTAAGGCCCAAACACTTTACCACTTTTCAGGTGAGACATGAGCACTGCAAGCTTGATTTTGAGTACTCTACAGCAGAGGTCTGGACGGTCATAAGCTTGTTGACCTTGTAGGAGATTTTGCACAATTTCAGGCCAAAGCGGGTTGCAAGTCATCGTTATCATGAGGTGTGGTTTGCCTTTTCTATTAACAACTGCAAGAGCGTCTTCTGTGTCGTGTTTACGCTTGGCAGGCGAGCCATGAACCGAAACAGGAAGAAGTTGGCCAGGTTTTTCGGCGCCGCTTGATTGTGTAATTGAACGCGCAGTGGCTAATCGTTGCTGAAAAGGTGCTGCTTCGATATATGTAAGCGTATTTTCTTCACTTCGAGACATATTGTCTGTAATCCACTCTTGGGCAATACGACTATTTCTTTGGAAGACACTTTCACAAAAAATGCGTTGCCTGCAGTAAAAAGGGAGAGTAACATGGGTTTTACCTGACACGTTCATGGTTCGAGACTTATTCGGAGGATTTTCATGGGCATGGCCAGGGCTCCAACCAGCTTCGCCGTGCATAAAAAGTAGAGGGTACTGTAGGCTCTCGTAAGCCGGCGACCAAAGAGGAAGGAACCGAGGTCTGGAGTCCGGACTATTTTTGGGGTAAGTTATAAGGGTTCTCTTCATAACGTCTTGTTCACCTGATTTGTAAAGGATAGCCGCGATTTCGGGGGCGCATACTTCTTGGCCGAGGACGTTACCGTCGTTGACTCTGCTAGTTTCCGCAAATGAGATAAAGGCTGGTTCGGAACTAGTAGCGCTAGAATGAATGATGTCGTCGACAGCAGTGCGAAATTGAGCCCATGAAATATTTTCGCGAACGTGGGTGCGCAACGTTTCCGCAATACCAAGGTTGATGCCTAGTTGTTGGGCCTTATCTACAAATTCCGAGTCGTAAATATAGAATCTTGAGCTAATGTTGACCCTCTTGGTTTCGCATTTTTCTTCGAGGTCGAAAATGCTATGGTACACTTTCCCATGTAATGTAAGCATTGACGGAGGCTTAGGATTTGTCCAAGTCCTACTTTCACAACCGCCGGCGGCGAGCGCTGTAAAAGAGAATAGACCGTTGTATTTGCGTTGGTAGGTCCTAAATGCTGGCGAGCTGAAGAGACGCCAAATATGATCACTAACAGGCCGAAGGCGTGGAATTACAGCGGCACCGGATTTGCAACAGTTCAGGTTTTTTTCTTCCCACCAAGTTTGGGCGCCGCAATGCTTGCACGTGAAGTTGTTTGCGTCGTTCAAAACGGGAAACCGAAAATTAGATGTTTAAGGGATATGTAACTCAGGTGCGTTGAACTCATACACGCCAAGAAGGTGTGGTGATTGTCGAGCCCTGCGTCTGGCGTTGAAGATATGATGTCGAAGAGCGCGACGACAGCGAGCTATTTGACCGGTGTCAGGCATACGCCTGCTAGCCATGATGTCCGCGCGAAGATTTCGGTTGAGGCGTGATCGAAGCCTAACTTCTGAAATATTGGTTAAATCTGACATGTTGTAAGAGAAAAGAGCTGAACGCTCGAAGAGGGTAAATTACCCGGCAGTAAGGGAAAACACTCAATAGGCTTACCTTCAAAATCCGTCCCCGAAGTCGTCGGGGATATAAGCGCAGGCCCGCTTCGCTTCCTCCTCTACGGAGGTACCGAGCACCTTGCACTCTTGCTTGTTGGCGACAATCTTGTGCAGCTGGTGACGGGAGAGATTTTTTTAACAGCGGCAACAGGGAAAATAACGGATAAAATGAAAGGTGAACTGAGGGCTAGTAATTACCGAATCGTTGTCGCTTATCTTCAATCCGTACAGTACAGACATTATGATAAACAAATCCGCACCGGGCCACACAGCAATGTACAGCTACGTACCGCCCTTCACTTTTCGAGACTGCCACACTGAAACCGAAAAAAAGGGCTGAAAAAACAAAATATGGATGCTGAAAAGGTCCCGTGCCTGTTATATATATGAAGCAAATCGTGGGCCTAGTCTGCCAACTTCACACGTTTTGGTGTATTTTGTCTTACTCAAGCGTAGCGAATACCGTACAGAGATGCGGACACAAATCTGCACTGCGCCGCCCCTCATGATCCAACTACAGTACGTAAAACACACAATTAACAGCTACGCCACACGATTCCGCCGAAAAAGTTAAATAACATTCATCTATACTTGAGTCTAGATAAAAAAATACAATCGCACGTTGTTCTCAGGAGCAGCGGCAGTAAACACGCAGTCTAGGAAAGTATGCAAACACAGAGCAGTCCATACCTCTTCGTCGAAGTGGCGCTTTGCGCAGTGGAAGTGGAAGGCCGGGGGGTCTTCCAGGAGGTAGTCGCCTGATTTTTTTAGAATAATGTCGGCCTCCTTGATTTTCCCGGTGCAGCTTATTTTGATGTCGTCGCCCATGTCGTCGCCCCTGGCCGCCGCCTCACACGGCTTCTGCAAACGACAACAACGTGCAACAGTAGTGGCCATTGGTCAGTGCTTGCATTTTGAAATAATATTTTTGAAAAATCCAAACATCTTCCAAGCAGTGTCGGATGTAAGACTTGCCGAACTACTACTCCCGGTACGTAATCACACCGGGTTGTTCGGTACGCTCAACAATAATACCCGAACATATTGTTGTGCCCACCAATACCCGAACATATTGCTGTGTTTTCCATACGATATCATTGGTATGTAAAACAGCACAACAGCAGTAAGATCATTACGTGGTACATATTGATTTATTGGTACGGTTTATAACAGGATCAACTTTAAACAGCACAATCAACACAGATATCAGAAGAAACACAGCGCTGCGGTGCAATACCTACTGCAGCAGTAGGTATTGTGGCATCTAACTGTACCGCAGCCATAGCACAATAGCGGTAACATTATTATTAATACTCGTATACCTGGTACATGTTTCTTTCGTGGCAAGGTTTACAACAGGACCAACTTTAAACAGCACAGCCAGCACAGATATCAGAAGAAACACAGCGAAGCCAACGAATAAAATTGAAGCACAAACATCAGCTTTATACGTAGGTACGTGCTTTCCATACAAAACAGTTAGTAACACAGCAGTGCCATCTCATAAAAAATTACGCATCGTGCAATTTCAAACTTGTATCTGTGTACAACGTACCAATTTCGGGGCTCTTTCATCTAGAAAAAAAAAGGACAACAACTGTGGCTCACCCCGGTCACGGGGCTGTCCTTCGGCACCTTCGAGCAATGCCTACTGCTGTATGTATGTGAAACTGAACGTATAGCACCCGCCTACCGCTGTGTTGTTTTGCGGCAGTAGTCCTGGTAAGTGGCACGTTTCAAAGCATGTAGTCTATTTGTATATAAAATATTTCAAGGACGTCTGCCGTGAATTTCAGGTCAATACTCATCTTTGCAAGGTGCGTTGTTGGTACTTGTAATATACTATACGGGTGGGTTTTTATTGTGAGGGGTCCTATTTTTTGTCCACTATAAATGGTAAGTTGTACAGCAGTCTACGCATCGCGCAATTTCAAACTTGTATCTGTACTATTTTTCGGGCTATTTCATCTAAAAATAAAGGGACAACAACTGCTGTGGCTCACCCCGATCACGGGGCTGTCCTTCGGCACCTTTCAGCAATACCTACTGCTGTATATAAGTACAATTGAACATATAGCACCCGCCTGCCGCTGTGTTGTACTGCAGCAGTAGTCCTGGTACGCGGCATGTGGCAACAATTTTTTTTCTTTTTTTTTTATCCTCCCGCGGATGGGGAAAAATATCTATTAATAATTGTACAGCAGTCAACACGTCTACACAAAAACCAAACAAAACAAAAAGTCGTAGCATTGTGATGTCATAGAAGTGTCATGTGAAAAAAGCACGCCAAAACAGGAACGCATCAGTGATATCTCATAACAAAATATGTTTCGCGCAATTTCAAACTTACCAACAACTCACCCCGATCACGGGGCTGTCCTTCGGCACCTTCCACCCAAACTTGAGCTTGAGGTCGCTGCGGCTGCCCAGGCAACACGTCCAGACCACGAGGTAGTTCTTCCACTCTGGTTTCGAAAATAGGAAACAGCAAACGGAGTGCACGAGAAACAAAACGTTATGGAAGAAACGATGTATGTCCTCTCGTTGGGACAACAGGTGCGGCAGTCAGTCTTCAAACAGCACCACAGGCGACTCGAACTACAACACACCCGTGACGCGTCGCAGTTAGCAAATCGAAACCGGGTGGGGACGTGGGGACACGTCAAGCCCGGAATGCCTGTGACATACGGCGCCGGTCAAACCGTGACAACGAGATCAAGCCCTGCTCAAGGACGGTGCGATTTTCAACACGAAATTCCGTACACAAGAAAAAGCAGTGAAACAACACCGACACTTATTATCAATACCTCGTACAACAAAAATATGGCAAGAGAGTCTCCAAACAGCACAACAACCCCAACCCAGCATGCCTGTCCAGACACGGTGCTGATTAAACCGTCACAGCCGGCTCAAGCACTGAAGGCCAGTGCGATTATCAACACCCTATCATACACTAGCTACTCCAACCGAACAGGAACAGATGGACCTTACCTTTGGACGAGCTGTCCGTTCCGTCGCTGGGCACTCCCATGGAAGATGACTCCCCAGTATCTCCGTCGCACCAGTCACACGTGCGAGCGAGGTCGCTGTTCGCGCCCCAATGTTTCTTGTTGACGTTGTAAAAGGCCTGGCAGGTGTTGGCGTCGTCGAGGCTACGAGTCTCGCAGACGGCGTATTGCGAGTTGCTGTTTTTGCGCGTTTTGGTCAGCAGGAACCCAGGGTAGCCTTGCCTGGGACATGGCCAGAGAGGGTTACCTTTCTCGGGCGCCGGACCGACTAGCGTCCACGACGCCGAACCACCACCACCTCCACCTCCGCTCCTACCACAGCCAATACCCGCCTTCGAACGCTTTGCAGGAGACGTGCGGTAGATAGACGACATGACTACCTCGGATCTCGAACTTGCTTTGTGTTGTGTGCCGGAGGGTGTGTGTGCCCTTCATGGGCATGAGCGCTCCCAGCAATTCTTGAAGTTTCAAGCTACAGGCGTAGCCGGCAAATTTGGGGAGCTTCAAACTTTTTATGTAGCCGGTAAATTGGGCGTTTCTTACTCTTATTTCAACCGCAAGCCGGCAATTTCGGGGAACCTCGAACTTTTTCTGTACCCGTTAAAGTTGGCGTTTCTTATTTCAAACGAAGCCGGTAAATTTGGCGTTTCTTATTCAACCGCAAGCCGGCAAATTTGGTCAAATTGTCTCTGTAGCCGGTAAATTTGGCGTTTAGTAATTTCAAACGAAGCGTAGCCGGTAAATTTGGCGTTTCGTAATTTCAAACGAAGCTAGAAAGTAAAGAAAAGCTGGAAAGGTTCCGCAAGATGGAGCTCTGAGAGGCCAGGGATGGGCAATCTCTGAGAAAAGACAAAATTAAGTAAGTCTATGATATGAACAGATACAACACACACCGAACAGCAGTAAACAGAGATCATCGTATATGATACTCTGTTACTGCTTGCTGTGGAACTCGTACTCTTATATGTACGTGTATGTCAGCCAAGTATCAGCAGTAAAAGGAGCCGGTGTATAAATCCGGGTTTGTTGTCGTCTACATGAAAAAACGGAATCTTGATAATGCGTTTTGCGTGTATCATAGAACCAAAAACATGTGACAAAAAAGGCATGGAATCCTGGAAAAATCGAAGCCCCGTGAGAGATGAGTTGGGCACGGCCGAGGCCGCCCTTGGCAGAGTAGGCAGAGCAGGAGTCTGCGAGCACGATGAGGGAGTTGCGTGCCGTCGGGTGGACCTCATCGCCAGTTATCACGAAAAGGGCCAAAAGCTACGTCTAAGAAAAGCTGAGGAGCTCTCACAGGCAAGCACCAACAATATCCTACATGTATTTATTTCAATTTCTCCAGCGATTACGAAAAGTAATCGCTAATGTTTTAGAAAATCTCTAAAATGAATCACAGCAGACATCGCATGTATGATACAGGGCCGAAAATAACTCCCAACTGCCATACTGCCACAGACTTCGTGGGCTCGTGTCCCGTGTGAGCCTAAGTTGTGTACTATTTACGTCTGGGCCTGTCTAGACCTGTAGTACCTGTGAGTGTTGTGTTGCTGTTGCATACGCGAGTGCACCCTGTGAACGTTGGAAGTAGTATGCGCTGCTGTACTCGCACTGTAGTCCTACGTGGTAGGTAGGTAGTAGTATGCAGTGTATGCGCCGCCCGACATTGTCGTATGATACCATACACACAGCAGTAGTAGCAGTACTGCGACACTCTACTCTACTGCTGTACTCGTGAATACGACCATCTGTACCTTGTGCACGGACGCATACCGCTGTCAAAGACTGTCGTCCATGATTATCTTTTACTTTTGGTCTACAAAAACAACGTCGAGAGCGGCAACCAGTACTATAGTAATAGCAGAAAGTATGTAGACCTTGGGCTCATGGGAATCGGCGCTCTATATAGGTCCCGCACTGCTGTAAAGCATGAATCTATCTTTCGGCTCACGAGCAAACGCCCACACACAGGGACACAGAGCAAAAGCCACATATAATTGAAGCATCAGATACCTGGCCATCAAGAGGTATGCACCCGGCTATGTAGAGGCGCGTCAGCCACAGGCATAAGCGACCTCGGTCGCCGTGCTTCCTCAGCATTGCCTCATCACAGTACATCGTCATTGGTATGTTTGCCGTCCGACAAAATAAATGCAGATACAACAAAAGTGACAAAGAAAACAAGTCGTATTAATATATCCCCTTCGGGATCGAGATCAATCGAATCCAAACGCGACAAGTGCGGTTTGACTATCCTTGTACAAAGAGGCGCGTGCCACAACCAAAGTATTTCCATGCTCCGCACGTGTCGTAAATATCTTTCCGTTGCACTTCGAACATGCCCTCTACCCCAGCCGCCCGGGCTTCTTCGTGCGGTCGATGCTGTAACCGTCACATTCTTCGACACTTTTCCCTCTTCATTTTCAAAAGGGTTAATTCTACGCTAACAAGCTGTTGCACACATTGCCGCTCAACATTAGAGCGCATACACACCTACATCTATACAACACCACACAGCTATATTCCAGGCACCATATAGCAGGTAGTGGTATAAATCATCACAAGAAAGCACCATGGTGTAAGAATACGGAGCATCCGGAACAACGAATAAAACTGCAACACGCCTACCCGACAAAAATACAAGACGTGCAACCAATAAAAACGCACACAAAATGCGAGGGGCCATGCCGCATCCCTCCCTACACATCACAACAACGCTAGAATGCAATGCAAGATGCTCGTCGGATACATACATCCTCATTGTGAAAAGTACGCAGTCACGAAATGAGTGGAACCGTGCCGCGTTCCTCCCTATGCACCACAACAAAGCTGGAATGCAATGCAACATGCGTGCTCGTCGGTTATACAGATACACTGCTACCGATACTCCGAAGAATACCTCAAAGTATGCCTGCCCAGCAGTCAAACAGTCAGCAACCAGCCGACAGCGCCTGAAAGGTTCACACGGACCTATAAACTCCCTGACAACAATTTGCCCTTTACCACCCCCAGACCTAAAATCCTCTAGGTTATTGTCACCATTACTACCTCCAGTTCCATTTCCATCTGCTCCGTGGGCTCGGGGCAGGGTGGATGATAGCTGCGCTGCCCTCGCCCCCGCCCCCTCCCCTGCCCCCGTCGTGAATTCCGCCATGCCGCTCTCTTGCAGGGCTTAGGTTGACTGCAAAACAGCCATCTCTACCAACGCAGCCCCCCCCCCCCCCCCCGCGCTCCCACCCCAGCTCCCGCCGCGGCTCCCGCCCACGCTTCCCCGTCCATCTCACCCCCAGCTTACCCCCAGCCCCCGCTAGCACCGACAATGCCGCTTCCTCTTTATTTCTTCCAGCAACACGGAACGTGCTGTCCACGTGAAGAAAACTGCTAGAATCCTGCGACAGCAATTCCCAATGCATGTTGTCCGTTTCCTGTACAGCGAGCGCAAACGACAGGACCAGGTCCACACGACGCGGTTGTTCACTCTGTGCGGACGTCAACGACGTGTTGTGGAGATGGCAAAGGCCAGAAGCAAAGTTCGAGCAACGGCAAACAAAATAGCCATACACCCGGCATGTACACTGGAAGCCAAATTTCACAGCGCTGCCGGTCAACGGTCACCCTTTTACTTGATATATAGTCGTGATCGGCCTGGTAGACGATATTTGATAGGGCGATGGAAGGTGTACAGGTCAGGATCCCACCGTTAAACTTCCACGCTGGTCACCCAGTCTACTTCGGCGTGTGCTGACCCTTTACGATTAAAAAAACGTATCTTCTCAATTATCTGAGAAACGTGATGGCCATTGCAGCAACAGGACGTGTTTCTTTGATGAAAACGCGAAGTTCTCGGAAGGGGGAAATAGAGAGGGTTCGAACCGAGAAGGAGAAAAAAAGAGCAAATCCTGTTTATTCATCTCCGAGACAACCTTAGTCACAATATAAAAAAGTAACTCAACACTTTTTGAAATTGAAACGACTTCCACCGAGGGTACAATTTGCAAGCTCGACATTAAAACGTGGGCTAAAACGTTGCGTTAGAGTTGCACTTGTGTGTCACCCTCCGTAGCTCTTACCCGGTTCATGAGCCCCTTCGATGCCGTGCTCTGCTTGAAGAAATGGAAGGGGAGCTTGGCCACGATCGCCTTCAGCAGCAACGTCACGTACCTGCGTAGTTGGGTGAAGGTGTTGTGTAACGTGTGGTTAACACCGTATAGTAACTGCCATGCTGCGAACATCAACGCAGACGAGGGGTATGATGAGCACGACTATTTGCACGCGATCTGGCAACCTTCTCCCGTAGCGCTTTGTCATGCCTAAGCTTCACCATCACACCCCACAACATGTTACGCATACCACCATGGTCGCAGATGTCAGATGTTTGGCGTCGAGACTGAACGCCTGTTTTAATCGCTTTAAGAGCGGTTTTTTATTTTCATTGGCTCTCTACAACCTCTGGCAATTCTGCCATTGCTCGTCGTGAAGCTTAACTTTCCATTTGCACCCAACAACGAACACCACGGTCACTTGCGTGAGCTCTTTGGCGTCGGGGCTCAATGCCGTTTTTTTTGTACAAACACCATCTGTAATATCTTACAGAGCGGTTTTTTGTCCTTACGGGCTCTCTGCGAATCAGTGCACTTTTAAAGGGCAGTTTATTATTCCCTGGGTTCTCATCAATCGCTGCATTTGTCAAAGGGCAGATTCTTATCTCGGTCCTTAAAACTCGTTGTCCGCGCTTCTTTCCATGCCCCTTGAGACTTATTTGTTGTGGACGTCTATCGATGCTGTTTTGTTTATTTCTATTTTGTACCAGGTATATTTTTCGTTGTTGGCCAGCATGAACTGTATTTCTTACATTGAGTTTCTTATATGCCGCAAATAACTGAGCTTCGATTCTTAACGCCACGGGCCAATCGAGTACAACCACAACAAGCAGAGAATGCCCTGATTCAGCGAGATCGCTGGAGGAGTATAACATAAACAGCCTCTATATTACGAGCAATACAGTGGCCGTGGTCGCAACTAGGGCTAGCCAGGCGGGCTTGCCGTGCTCGATCTACTACTACTGCTGCTGTTTTCTCTGCTACAGCTGTCACCTGTAACTTCTATGCGTACAACATGTGTACCCGTAGAAGATTAACGTACTCGTAGATTAGCGCGCAGGCTGTTCGTGTGTGTGCTGATGCTGCTGTATAGACTTATGAATATCTTTGTGCTGAAAGCGCTCGGTTGGTGCTTCCCTGGCATCTCCGGCGTCGGACGGTCCAGGTTATTACTTGCGGAACGGTCCAGCTTTTCTTTTGTTCCTTGCTCCGCCCGCCTTATTATTTTTTTCTTTTATTCTGCTCGTTTTGCCAGTTATTTTTTTTTATTCTGCTCGTTTTGCCAGTTATTAATTTTTTTATTCTGCTCGTTTTGCCAGTTGCTTCTTGACTTTTCAGCTTCTTCCTGCAAGTTTGATTTTTCTGCCAAACACGATTTTGAACCTTTTCGCGATTTTTGCTTCCTTTTTGTATAGTAAATTGAACTTCCTACCTTTTCCCGCTAATTTGCCGCCTGTGCATTACTTGCGGAACGGTTCAGCTTTAGCTTTTCCCACCATGTGTTTTGTACTTGACGCTGTTTCATCAACTGAGATCTGGGCTTGGCTCATCAGCTCCGCGCCGCCCAGCACCCCACCGCAGCGCTATAGCTCGCAGCTACGGAGCGCCGTGCAGTGCCCCGCGATGCCCTGTAGCTTACATTAGTTGCAGAACGAAGTTTCATGAGCTGACATCTGGGCTTGGCTCATCATCGGCTCCGCACCGCCCGGCACCCCACCGCAGCGCTATAGCTCGCACGCGGCGCCATGCAGTGCCCTGCGATGTCCTGTAGCCCACCATTTATTTTGTGCTTGACGAAGTTTCGTCAGCTGAGATCTGGGCTTTGCTCATCAGCTCCGCACCGCCCAGCACCCCACCGCAGCGCTATAGCTCGCAGCAACGCAGCGCCGTCCAGTGCCCTGCGATGCCCTGCAGCTCTAGCTTAGCAGAGCGCAGCGCTTTGCTTTGACGTGCTTTGCTGCTTTGCCATGCTGCGTGCTTTGCGGTACTTTTATTAGTTCGTACATGCCAGTAACATTCATTCGCAGTATCATCCCACGTACCGGTACTATTTAAATATTAGTAAGTTTGTACATACTACGTTGTTGCACCCCCAGCTTAGGTCAGCCCGGCTATATATAGCTCAGCAGTGCAGCGTGGCATAGTGCGGTGCCGTGTCTTGCCCTTCGTTTTGCGGTGTTGTGTCGGGCGGCGCTGTGCGTTCTTTTGAACATACAGAAGTAGTACCAGGTATGATACAGGTACCAGGTACCATTTATTATGTACGTGTGTTCTCATCACACGTACTGCCGTTCAGAACTAGCGCAGGGCAATTAGCTCTGCACATCGTCAAGCACCTCTTGGCAACATTTTTTCACCGTTCCAGCTTTTCTTTGCTTTCTTCCACACTTTATTGATTCTTCCATTTCGTCAATTATTGCATTTTTTTCGTTTTTTAGTTGTTTCTTCGTTCATTTTCTACTATCTCCTTCAAATTTGATTGGTTCGAACTCGTTTTTCATGTTCTGAACATTTTTTTAACCTTTTTTGTTTGTTTACTCTTTTTTCCAAGATTTGTTTTTGGGAGTTGAACTTGCAACTTTGCTTTTGTGGGAGTTGAACTTGCATTTTAATGGACGTCCATGCGAGGGAGTTGAACTTGCATTTTAGTAGACATCCATGCGAGCTTTTTTGTACGAGTAATGCGCCCAAGGGCACACAACACAAAAGGCAACAAGAAGAGCAAGCTGAAGCTGTGGGCCAGTTATGAGAATTTTTGTATTTTTTTCGTTTTTTAGTTGTTACCACAATATTATGTCACAGCAGCAATGGTGTATCTACCAGTACTATTTTTTTACCAATATGTATCCATTTTTACATTTTTTTTCATATGACTCTTGGATTCAACCAACGAGAACCAGGCTCATAAGCGGACAGTCTATCTTACTAGAAGACCACAAAGTCACATTGATATCTATTTTTTTTTTCTAGGATCATTTTTTTTGCCCGATGACACCGGGATTCGAACCTACGAGAAGACCTTGAGGCTTATAGCACATACCGGTACTCCTACACCAGGTTTGTACATACCATCAGGTACTACTACGCTGTTGGATCACACTGCACGCCCAGCTTAGATCAGTCCGGCTATATATAGCCCAGCAGCGCAGCGTAGCGCCGTGCGGAGCCGTACGGTGCGGCGCCGTGCCCTTCGCTGCGGTGCTGTGTCGTGCTGCGCTGTGTGCTTTCTTTCGAACATAGAGCAGTACCGGGTGAAATACGTGTTGTTGTGTACTACTTTTCTTTTTTCTTTTTCTACATGTATTTATTTGATCGTTCACGGCCCCCTGTTTTTCTCCCCACGCAAATGACACCCGTACTGCCGATCAAAACGTAACACCCGTAACAAAGCACACAGCACAGCTGAGCACAACATGGCAATTTGCTCTGCACAAGCAGCTCTTGGCATTATCAAATCGCTGTTCGCACCAAATCATGGGCCTCCTTCTTTCTGCCCCCTTTACATGTTTTTGTTGCATTCTTTTTTGCCTTGCGCGAGCGTAGCGGGCGGCGTCAGCCGCCCGCGGAGCGGAGCCCTTGTAACTCATATCATATGCACAAAATTAAGTCTTCCCTCCGTAGCGTTTACAAAGTTGGAACCCAACATTGGCCAGGTATAGACCTCACTGGGAGCTTGTACCCGGTACCCAAGATCGGGCAGGTGGGCTTGTTTCACTTGCCTCCTGGAAGCGCTCTAGGCTCCAAGCAGTCCAGCTCCTCAAAGACACCTAGTAGCTACGTGGCCGTATGTAAGTGATCACCTTGACCACTTTTGCAGCAGAGCTCCATCCATCATGTATCGTATGTCCCAGTTCTTCATTAAGAGAATGGCTGACTTGGGCTGCAGCGCTGCAATCGCCGTAGGACGGGCCAGATATGATCTGAACTTCCACCACGGGCTCACGGCCCAGCCCTAACAGGCCGGCTCAGGGGCGGCCATCCCAGATCCGCGTAGATCATGCCTCTCACGACGTGTGACTCCTTTCGACTTCAGCCTCGTTCATTGCAAAACCTTCGTGCCCATTTGTTGATGGGCACCATATTTATTTTCTGCGTTCTACGCAAAAAGTCAGTCATTCGTCTCCCAGAATCTACAGTTCAGTTTTGGGACGATGGTTGGTCTGCAGCAACTGCATCAGGCCGGGGAGGGCGCATATCAAAGGAGAAAAAAGAAAGAAAATATTTCAAAGTAATTTCTGGGCGTTTCTGCCCGGGATTGCGGGTGTGTCCCCTGTATCCTAGCCGATGAAACGTGGTGTCCTTGCCCCGGCGACGCACTGCGGTGCGGGCGTTTTCTGCGGGTGCAACGCAAACCGAAGCTTCCCAAGCCGAGTTTGAGCTTCTTGTTATGCATGTCGTGCCATGTCTGGTCTCAGATTACACGTGTCCCCGTGCCGCTTTGCTTCTCTGTGCTCTTTGTCGTGTGTCCTCCGTTTGGGCTTCATTTAATAACAACAAATTTCCTATGACGGCGCTCTTTCCCCTTGACCCTTGACGGACGTCCGTCAAGGAACTCTCCCAACAAAATTTAGCATGCCGAAGTCTTCGTGAACGTTGACGGGTGAACACTGCTTCGTTCGATAGTCCGTGAACCGATAGATTTGGTGTGTGAAAAAAAGCGCTGACAATACGTCGTAGTGCCGGGTACGAGTATGCTGGGCGCTGCCGCTACCGCCGCCGCCGCCGCTGCTGCTGCTGCTGCTGCTGTAAAAATCTTAGCAAGAATGGGAACATCAACATTAAGTATTATTCGAGTATTGATAAATGCGTAGTAATGCTAGTTGCCGCTATAGTGCCGGTACTTTCCGCTGGTACTATGGAAAGCCACTACGATACTTATAAATCAAATTTAACAAAAGCGGCACGTACCGACGAAAATAGTGACACAAAGCGACGAACCTCCGTGCTCCGATGTTAAAAAATTGCCCGTCCCCTGGGCCTAGCTTATTGACTACCGGTACGATTGGCGGGGTTGGCGCAGCCGTAGCGATGTAAATAAATTACACCAAAGAGCGTCAACATGGTCGGTGTTGTAACCGTGACACCGCGATCAGGGTCGACACATGCGTGTTGCACCTCGAAGAGACAACAGCGCATTTCTGTATGGGCAGGACACCGGCGAACGCTAAAAAAGCGTTCGGACAGATGTTTATATTCGTATAGATAGCAAGGATCGGGCGGGGCCGCCTATCGGCGTCCCACCCTCCATAATAGTTGCGCAAAAAGGACGTGACTTAGAGAAGGGGACGGTAATGGACTATACCAAGAGGTTGAGGTGCTACATATTTGAAACATAGCTATATATATATAATAGTGTATGGCAAATCCTAGGCCATGCTTCGGAAATATTTTTTTACCGTGTCAGCCTCAGTATCGGAATCTCGACACTTCCCTATCTCGCGTTTTTTTTTTTGTTTCTTCGAGCGCTCTCTTCAAGGATCGGCTTCAATCCCCCTCGCTCTTCGTTCCCCCTTCTTACCTCGCCGTGAACGCGTGCGGTAGCTGAGAGAGACAAGCGAGAAGTTGGCACGATCTTGGATTTTGGGTGGCATGCTCGAACAATTTTTCGAATCTTGACAGGGGGAGTGGTAGTGCGCAAATACACAGGGGTAACCATTAAAATTATAATTGCAGTGGTAGAAATTACATGTTGTCAACTCTTTGCGTTGCTGCTCCGAAGAGTCGCTGTCCATCTTGCTTCGCGGTCCATCCTCGAGTGAGCATTGACGGTAGGTGTACTCTACATTTTTCACAGTGTTGCTGTGGCGAGACGATCGACTTGAACGCCCTTCGCCCTTCGTGCTCCGTTGAATGCCACCCCGTGAATAATAAACGCGTGCGGGCCTGTCACGCGTTATCATGCAATTTGTCGCTCCCAAAAGGAGAGGTTGCTGGGAAGAAAACGACTTTAGTATTGGCATCTGGTGTTCGAAAGACTCGAATTTATAAGGTACATAGCGAACTACACCCAGTTACAGCAGCAGTAGCTTCACGAGGAAAACCGTGTGGCCTTCAAAAAAGAACAGTCAAGACAACAACAATAAGGGAACAATCAACAACACAAACAAGCGGTGTGCACCCCGCACAGCACACTTCAGTAGAAGCGAGGATTCCCCCAGCCTGTATACAGCAGTATATTTTCTGCGCTTTTCGTCGGATGCGGCTGAATCACAGCGCTGTGGTTAGCATGTAACATGTAGAAAGATGGAACATTACTCGAAGTAACGACGCCTGCCCGGAAAAACTGACACAAAAAGAGCAAGCTGCCAGCAGAGCATCCGTCGGGCCAAAAAAAGTAAAAGTCGGACCAAAAAAAGAAGAATGCAGTTTGGATCGTCCGAGGAGAGGCCCCGCGCGATGCATCGCCTGTCTCGGTAATCTTAGGAGTTGGTCGAGGCCAGGTCTTTGGTGTCGTCGCGGCTCGCGCAATTGCCAGTGCTCCTGCTGCTGCTGCTGCTGCACCTGCTGCTGCTGCTGCTGCTGCTGCTCTTGTTGTGTGGGTTCCTCTCGTCGCGGCAAGCCAAAAATCACGAAAACAGGTTTTGTACGAACTCGTAGGCTCATATGACGTCATGCAGTCATATGTCACCTAATAGTGAAAATACTGGTGGCGATCAAGTGGCTCGACTAAGATTTTGTACATCGTGGAGTCGGCAGCTCGCTACGAGTGCTGGCGCCACACGCACGCGTGCTATTAGTAAGTGCTACCAGCTACTACCACCATGTACCATCCATATGTGATTGTGTTGCTGCTGTCTCCTGCTTGCTGTGTTGGGTGGTGCGTGGTGTGTAGAAAGGCTTATTTCGGCGTCGATTGCTGCGTTGCCGAGGGCATCGTGGTGGAACACTGCTGGAAAGCCGGTAGTTTGGCCAAAAAGTTCCAAACTTTTTTTGGGGGTTATTTGCTGAAAGGTTGCGGGTAACGTCTGGGGGGAAAACGATTAAAATCCATTTTTTTCTGGCTCTTGTTTTGGTCATGCGGTCCAACAGGTCAATGTGTCTATTTTTCATCAAGCCTTGATCAACATTGTCTAACACGATTGACCTTCGATCTCGAGATAGACACAACCCATGGTCACTGCTCTTCGCTCCGAGGTCACATGAGTATAGGTGACAGCGCTGAAGAGTGAATCTCGATCCATGCCCTAGGGCGTGAAAGGATGCTTGTGTTGTCCTGTGGTCTTCCGTCACATCCTCTCAAAGCTCTGTTTTTCGCCCGTTGGGAGACGATAGAGAGTTGTGTCTCAGTTTTCCACACACCAGCATGTTTTTAACAGAAGCGTGATCGGCGCCCGCCACAAATCACCGGCCGTAGAGTGAGCGTTGTACACCAAGGGGGGGTCGGAGCCCCTAACGAACTCGCCACGTTCAGAGTTCACGACGCTGTCGTTGATTTCGTCGAACAAAGTGTGTGGAGAACACGAAATTGCGACGCGTCTAATCCACGATCTGCTTGAGAATTTCTCAAGCAGACGTTGGCCAAAATCGCCGCAAGAAATCGATTTTCCGGGATTCTGGAAAGTTCCAAGAACAAAATCTACAAACTTGGGCCCATAGGCGACCGTCCATGCAAAGTTTCGCTGGAATCTTCAGGAATTTTAGACTTTAGACCTTACATTGTCACCGGCCTGCGTATGACCGATCCCGCATATTATACGAGTGTGTACGTAGTATGTACAAGTACACGTAGCCAGTGCAAACGTTATTATCTATCATTTTGATGTAATGCTGTACCGCACACCTGCCAAACTATTGGTTTCGGATGAAACTCTTGGCACTACTTTCAATTTCAAGTTTTGGGTTGTGTCGGATATTATAGATGCTACTTGTCAGTAACCATCATGTCGTTACTTGATAACACTTAAAAGTCATCTGGTATACATTGCGAGTTGTTCGTACAACAGACAGTTAGAATAAGTCTGAGTGTTGTCGTTCATCGATGCAGCTCGTAGCAAGCACAAGTCTCAGCAGCAATATCTTGGATACATGATGCACAGCAGCTTGCTGGTTAGTGATATCCAAAAGCTGGTACATGTAGAACGTACGAGTAATGTTAGTACGAAAAAATGCGGCGAAATAAAGTACCCGGAGAATCATTCATGGAACATGATTTTAGGTTAACCGTCGGGACGTTGACGTAGCTAAGCTCCCAGAAGCAAACCTCAGGGAACATTGCCATAGGTACGGTAGACCACGAGCAAGCCTCAGGAAACGTTCCTGTAGGTAGATCAGACATCTACCCGTAGGGTACATCTGTCCGTAGCATACGCATTGTGCCGTCTCGATCAGGTAATGGCCAGGCCCACCTCGATCACTCCTCTTTGCTCACCATCAGCTCTCATCTGCTGAGCAACTAAATCATCAATCAACATATCGGCCTGGGGTCACCGAACAACATCTTCTCTGCTCGAGCTCTCTGCTCTTACAGGCTCACCTAACCGTGGCCTTCGTTTGCCTCAAATCATATATATAGGCTGTGTCTTCATCGGGTCATCCGAAAGCGAGCCTACGAGCGTACACCAGCCAAGAGAGCTGATACACGCCACATGCCACCTAAGTTCAATAGGTTATAATCAACAGGTTATCAGCCTTGTCTCGCGTCAACGCATCAAGCAGCTATCAATAGGTTATAGCCTCGAGAGCTTCATCTAAGAATCAAAATCGGATGGAACAATTCCAACTCCTTCCCTGCCCTACCCGGAGCATGGTTGCCGGCAAATGCCGACGCCCATTGGTAACCCTTGTATACCATTGAAAGTTGCGGGTTTCGTCGGAAGTGGTTTTGCGCACAAGCATATGTGAAGGTAAGTGTTGGTCAAGGGTACTCGCAGTAACTCTTAGGTCGGGAAAATGTGGTCGGGTCGAGAACGGGTCGGGACGGGAACGGAAATCCCGAGTGTAAATCGTTCCCGACCGCGGCTTCCCGACCCCTTCCCGACCTTGGTCTCTGTTCCCACCGCTACCGTCCCGCCGTAAGGTGTATTCCCGACTTTTCCCGTCCCGCCTTCCGTCCAGTTGCTCCCATCCCATCCCGACGTTCGCACACAGTTTCTCCCATCGCGAAACTCACTGAAGTGGCATATGTTCCCATCCCATTCACCATCGGTTGTATCTTTTTCCCATCATACAAGGGCTCCGCATGCCGGCATTCGCCGGCGCCCATGCTTCGGGTAGGGCAGGGCAGCACTTCGACGAGGAAAAAGAAAAAAAAGTTGTAGCTGTTTGATTCGACATTATTGAACTTTAAACTAAGGCCAAGAGTTTAGTTCGAATATATGAGCTTCTAAAGATCATAATATGACATTCGATGGCGCCCATTCTTTTGGGTAAGGCAGGGTAGCACTCGACGAAATGGGTTGTAGTTGTAAAAAAATTGAAGTTTAAGGTAATGCCAAGAACTTAATACGAACATGAGGTTCTGAAGGTTGCTTTGATGAAAGAAAAGTATATAAACAAAGAAAGCAAGCATAGGCGAAACACACTGTTATTAAAATCGTCGCCAAGTAAAAGTTGGCCAGAAATGCCGAAAGGAGAACTGAGAACCTGCTTCGCTTCGAGGCTTCGAGGCGAAACGAAAGAGGACATGGCCAATAAAAAAGGTATCGGACGGAATGGTTGAAAATGTTTAATTTACGGAAGGGAAAAAGGAAGGCGCCGTTGATTGTGCGTTGGAAAACCCCTTGGTGTTTACTCCTACAGTAGACGAAGAACTTACTATGATAGGTTCTCCATGTTTGCTTCCAAAAAATACGAAGAACTCACTCACAGAGAAAGAACTAAAGACGACACTGCATGCCCTCAATTTAATTAGCTACTTCAATGTACGTGGCACTTACACTGGTGAAGATATACAAAAATGGAAAACGAATTATGCAGACATAACACAAGGCAAACATAAGAATCCGTATGACAGATCAGTATTTGATCGTACCATAGTCACGAAACAGCTCTCAGACTCGGCGTGAGATACGCGATGGGTCCTGCGGGCTTACTTGCACAATGTACGAAGAACTCATTTAGAGAGGAGCCCTAAAGGGGATATAGAATGCCCTCGATTGACGTGCAGACCACGCACGCTCAAAATGACGAGCACTTCAACAGTACCAAACGCAATAATATAAAAAGGGGAATTAGAGCGATCTACTACTGGCATAACACGCGTGCTTCTGGACGCATCATGGTCGTCTTGCAATCTTTCTAATCTTCTTGCATCGCATTCTTCACTCGCACTTTCCCGTATTTTATTCGTTCAAGCCCTGCGGACACCAAGCAAAACAACCGCAATTTGGCTAGTTTTACTTGCATGATATAGGTCGCGCAAAAAGCCTTGGCCTATTGGGTCAAAGCCTACTAACTCTTAGATCGCAATTATTTGCGCGGTCGCAATTCGGCTGGCCATTTGCATCATGTACGTTATCTAGGGTTTTTGTTATTTGTTTGTAAAGGGTGTCCGTCTAATTTTGCTTCCTAATAAAGTTGTATCTCCGCCTTCGTTGCCGGCCGTAGGGAACCTTTCGCAGATGTCGTAGTACGCACATTCGTCTACGAAAAGCATGTCATCGCTCACGCGTTATTTGTTTATTTCTTATTGTAGGTTGTCCGTCGTTGTTGTACGTTGTTGTTGGCGCGTATCCTATTAGAAATATCTAAACCTCGGAGATATCGCGATATTGGTCGTTTAAAGCCGAATTATGTGCGTCTGGAGTTTTAGACGACCCCGGGCTGTTGGAATATTTTCGCCATACGTGGTCCGCACATACCAAAATATCGCGTAGGTGGGAATTCCCACTATCGCGATATTTTGTGACTTTTTTTGGAGGAAATATGCTGTTTACTTGTTGTTCGTGCCTGGGAGAGACCCACCTGCAGAAACATGGCCAGCACGCACACAGCACATGACTGCCCAACAGCACACACAACCAACCGTTGCACGTATGAAGCCTGCAGCGCGGCACCATGAATAACGAACGACCGCGACAGCTGGATTAGCCCTTTGACAGACCGGCGTCCCTGCTCTCGAGCCCGGGCAACATGTGTGTCGGTTGCTTGGTTTCAGTTGATGAGGGCACACCACAGCAGTAGCTAGCTGGAGCACAGCAGTCAGTTATTCCTCTGTTGTGTCAACCCCCTTGCGTGCGTTCGTTCCTCGGCTTCGATTGCTTTTAGATTGTGTCTATCCCCAAGCTACCCCAACAGTAACCACGCAAAGCAAAACTCAAAGCACGGCCCATCGCGGCTTCCGCGCGTTTATACTGTGGCGGGAAGTTGTTGCAGGCAACGTTATCTGGCCCATGCCGTGCATGCCCCGTCTCACACCCCTGGCAGCTGGTGTCCTACGCTGCTCTGGGTCTCGGACGGAACGGGGCAAATAGCCTTGCTTCGTCTCGTCTCGAGTCTTGGGGCCCTTGATGACTCCATATTCAGCTTTAGACAGCACGAAGTGCCCACACAAATATCGCGATATAGAATAAAGCGCCAAATACACAAATATCAGCGTACGCCAAGTTTTAGATATCATGAATAACGAACGACCGCGACGGCAGAGCACGGCAAAGCACAGCGCTTCTCTCTGCTGAGCTGGCGCTGCGCTGCGGTGCGCTGCTGAGCTGAGCTGCAGGGCATCGCAGGGCACTGCACGGCGCTTTTCGTTGCTGTGAGCTGTAGCGCTGCGATAGGGTGCTGGGCGGTGTGGAGCTGATGAGCCAAGCCCAGATCTCAGCTGCTGAAACTTCTTCAAGTACCAAATAAATTGCGGGAATCAAAGAAAAAAACTTAAAGCTGGACCGTTCAGCAACTGATGCACAGGCGGCATTTACTCTACAACCACCCCAACTTTACTCTGCAACGACCCCAACACCTCCGTGTACCTTAGGCGCTCCGCAAGTCTAATGGGTTTCGGGTTTCTTCGGCGTTTTGTCTACAACCACCCCAACATGATTTCATTAGCAGCAAATGGGCAATCTTTCAGTAGGGGTGCACGGGGCCAAGAAGAAGAAAAGGGAAAGAAATTTCGGGGGTCTACTGGCGAGTCTGCCACCAGAACGAAATGTCACGTGGTTTTTCGACGGTCTACAGCAGTACTACGAACGACTTCCGATACACCCACCGAAGCACGGACTACCGGCCAATTACGCGATCTACAGCTGGCCGTGGTTGCCACGTGTCTCTGTGTTGGGGGCCCCTGCGCCCTGTCTCTTGTTCGCTCTTGTTTATGTAAAACATTTGGTGTTCTCGGTGGTCTCACGGCAGCAGCACACCAGAACGTCCGCTCGTACGACGTATCATTCTTACAGGAAATGTAATAGTTTTTTCTTTATCAATATGAACATAAAAAGGTTGTTATATATTGGACAGTGTTAAGATACGGCCTCGAAAGGCCTGTAGGTATCCGAATTTGATATCATTTGGATGGGTTTCGTATGATAAGGTTGGCGGTTTATATTCGGGGAAGTTAGGAATTAGATCGGAGGCACGCGCCTCCGATCTCAGAAGCTATCCCGGGCTCTGGTGGAAACGAATAAAGCTACATCTCTACGAAGGAACGAAAGTGAGTACTCTCCGAGGACCTACCCAATTGGCAGACCTGCAGGGGGCACTCTGTGTCCACCACCTATTAATTTCACAAGTGACGTCGTCGGCAAATCTCCCCGGGGAAACAGAAAGGCCGTCAATCCTTATACGTGGCTTGTGTGTGCGAAAATCGTGAAACGCGGTAGAGGTGAGAGGGAGCTCACCCAAGGCCGCATGTTCAGTGCGGGGCACGAGCCCACCCAAGACAGTGCTTTCGGCGAGGGGTTCGAGTCCACCCAAAGCAGTGCTTTCGGTGTGTGGCCATCGAGCGCTGAAAACCCTGTCGCGTGTTCCTGGCTCCATAGCCAGACGGTTAGAGGTGTGGGAGTGGGGTTTGAGGAGCCGCATCTTCGACTCATGGTCTAGTTCGTAGGGCCGGAGTTTCCCCGAATCTCCCATATTTCTGCATATGCGACTCATCAGGGTGGGCTAGTGTTAAGATACGGCCTCGAAAGGCCTGTAGGTATCCGAATTTGATATCATTTGGATGGGTTTCGTATGATAAGGTTGGCGGTTTATATTCGGGGAAGTTAGGAATTAGATCGGAGGCACGCGCCTCCGATCTCAGAAGCTATCCCGGGCTCTGGTGGAAACGAATAAAGCTACATCTCTACGAAGGAACGAAAGTGAGTACTCTCCGAGGACCTACCCAATTGGCAGACCTGCAGGGGGCACTCTGTGTCCACCACCTATTAATTTCACAACAGAGTGATGCGAGTACGACTAAACTTGCCAACGGCACTCGTACTGCACTTTGAGCTATCTGCTGTGGTTCTGGTTGCTACTAGTTGCTGCAGTATGTGCTAGAATTTTCGCCCTTTGGGCTACTGCTGCTACACCTGCTGTTGTGTGTTTGCCAATGGCATCAGTTGGCGTTCATGCTCGTCGTACATACTGCTGTTCTCACCCCGTACGTACGGGTTTCCTCGTACCTCAACCGTACGACGACGAGCTAAAAACAGAAGGAAGGTGACATGAAATGGCATGGACAATGACCACATAGAAGCGAGCACAGCGGGATAGTTCGCTGCGGATCAACCGCACTCGTTCATGCCTACAGCAGAGGCTGCCTGAGTGTCAGCGGCCGTGCTAAAGCCAGCGCCAAAGGCCGAAGAGACGGCTCTACCTGCTTGGTTTCGTCTCGAGATTCTCGTTACGTGTGAAAATATCATGATTTGGGAGTTATTTTGTCACGAAACGTCTTGCCGTCGGTAATTTGTGTCATAAAGTGGTTGGATATCGTCGGTAATTTGTGTCACGTTATTGGTGAGCCCACACTAAAGAATTGCCTTTGTAGGAAGTTCAATTCACTAGACAAAAAGGAAGAAAAATTCGCGAAAAAGTTCAAAATTGTGTTGGCAGCGCAGAAAAACCAAATTGGCGGGAAGCAGCTGAAAGGTCAAGAGACAACTGGCAAAACGAGCAGAAACAAAACAATAAAGGCCGAGCAAGAAACCAAACGAACTAGTAAAAAAGTACAGCAAATAAACAAACGCTCGAGAGTAGGCCACCGCAAAATTCCAAACATTATCAAGTACCCTTTGGAAATGATGCCAATTTTGTATAGTCTGTCCGGTTAAATTTTCCCACGATTTCCGAAAAAACCCTCCCGAATTATTGCGAGCGACTGACGTACCCCCTAGTGACATAACTTATATCGTGTGAAAGCTCTGTTTCAGGCGGATCGATTGATCGGAGCATATATATTTTTTTTTTTTTGTTGCCGAGAAAATCGCGATTCCGTCGAGATTTTGCCAGATTTTGTACAGTTTTATTTGATGGAGTGTGAAGTCGATTTTTTTTTTTTAGACCGGTTTTGAGCGTATTAGGTCGAGGAGCTCACGGCGACTCAACTCAACTTTTTTTTCGCTGATATACAACGGAGAAAAGGGCGTAAAACCTCATTTCCGGCGGCCTCAGTGTACAGTTTTTTGGGGAGAAACGAACCGATAGATGTCGAAAAACTCAACGGATTCGGACGAATTGGACCTGCAGCTAGGACGTTTTTTTTTTTTTCCGAGAAAAATTCATTTGAAGGAGAAATGGCGCGTCAAAGTTTGGTATGCGGACAAGGTGTTGCTGGCTCGTGGCCAAGCGACAACCCCGGAGGAGCGCAAGGCCAAAGAGCACGCCGCCCTTGCCGCGGCCAAGGAGGCCAGGAAAAAGTCTAACGAGGCTGCCGATAAGATGTTGAAGAGGTTCACAGCGGCAAAACTCGCACCGAGCTGACTTGAACGGCAGCACCAGCCGCCGCGATATCTCCTCCCCGAAACCATAAGTTAATTGATTTAAAAAAAGACACACGCACCCGTACACATGGTTTTATTATTGAGGTTCGGTGATATATTTTCGTCATTTGCATTTGATCGGTCACGAGACTAGAGCGGGGCGGGGGTGTCACAAGTCTAGGAGACAATGTTGGTCTTCGTGGCGTTGTCGAGCTGGTTTTGGGGCGAGGGTGCGGATATGGAGAGGAAAACGGAACTCGGATATTCGATGCATATTTAACAGGTTAATGGAACGCTAATGCATCCATGGGTTACGGGGCAATATTCGGGATAATATCTATCGTTTCGGGCTAATATGTGTCGGTTCGGGGTAATTTCGGGGTAATTTTCACCCAAAAACGGCCAATTTCACCGATTTTTTTTTTGACCCCGGATTTCGATGCTTCTCGACCGTGCGGTTCTTGTCAACCTATTTTCGCGTTCCAACTCTCAAAACAAGCGAGAAAAAGTGGGGGTCACGTTGTGGGAGAATTTAACCGGACAGACCCTAAATCATTCAGGCGCTGCAGACATTAAGATTCAACCAAAATCTCCGAAGTTCCTCCTCGACATGCGGTGTTTTTGCAACTTTTCGCTTGTCTCGCTCGGCACCCGTTCGCGTTCACGTCAATGTGCGGAACGGACACGGCAGGGCGAGTGGCGTTGGAGCCGCCCCCTGAAGGCGGCGCTCGAACGAAGCTATTCGACCGAGAATTCCAGTTCCGCGAATCGCATGCTTGGACCGGGACAAAAAAAAACTCCTGACCAAATCCATGAAACCAAAGAATGGTTTTATATATATGTATGACTATGGATGCAACTGGATTATTCCAGTTTGGATTATTCAACTTTGGATGCACCAACTGCACCAGTATTATATTATATTCAAATTAATAGGAATGTAGAGGGTATTGTTTGTCCGTTGTATCAATTTCTTTTTTTTATCGTCCCCCCCCCTCCTTTTTTTAGGGTTTGCGTTGGTTGGCAACGACCCTGTAAAACATACCAGTCACTGCGTGCGGTAGACAATCAGAGTACCGTTGTTGTTTTTTTTGGCGGTCATCATGACGGTTATCGAGTTAGATTATATTGTGCGGGGTGAACCCTCACTCTGCACAAGGGGAACGATCACATCACGTAGTGTGAATATGTTAAGGCACTCACGAGGCAGTTACATAGTAATACCCATTGCTCTCTCTGGAGTGGCCACACCAGAAAACTAAGTAATCCATTGGTGCTGTCATCCATACGCAAGAAAGTAGGCACATGGTGCCGAAGTTCGTCTTACGATCGGTTCTTGGGAGGATGCAGTTCACCCTTCATGCGACTCGCCGAACACCTCACGGCGCTTCGCGCTTGGTGCAAGCAATGTCTGCCTGGTTGGTGAAAAGTCAACGTGCTCCGTCCTGGCATAGTATGGATGCGAGGGTCTATGGCCACACGACTATGGCCATGCACAAACTGAGTACACCCCCGGCCTTTTTGTAACTGACACCATCACCAGTTGTCAAGCAGAGAGGAACTTTTCCCTTGAAGTTGGTCCTTAGCGACCTCTGCGCGAAATTGGGAGCCAGTCAGGAAGGTCGAGAAGATTTTTGTGTTTCTTAGGCTCATAAGGTACCTAATTCCTGGGCTGGTGAAGGTTGTCTGAGAGTTGGAAGCCTTGAAGGCGGAGCAAGATGCAATCAATGCGTTGTACTGTATCATAGGTACACAAGACGGACCCATTCGATGGCGGCTCCATGCTTATCTTTCGGTGTTTCGTTGGATTCTTCGGAGGTTGCTGTGTCAATGTTTCGAAAGGGGAGGCGGGGGGGGGGGGTATTCCTAGGGTACGCGCGGTAATGGTCGGGTCGGGAAAATGTGGTCGGGTCGGGAACGGGACGAGACGGGAACGGGAATCCCGAGTGTATTTCGTTCCCGATCACGACTTCCCGACCCCTTCCCGACCTCGGTCTCTGTTCCCACGGTTTACCGTCCCGACTTACGGCATCGTGTTCCCGTCCCCGATTGTTTCCGGTCCCGCCGTAATGTGTTTTCCGGACTTTTCCCGTCCCACCGTCTCCCCAGTTGTTCCCATCCCATCCCGACGTTCGCACACAATTTCTCCCATCCCGCAACTCACTTAATTTACAGATGTTCCCATCCCATATACCATGGGTTGTATATTTTCCCCATATTATGACTGTGGGTGCAACTGGATTATTCCAATTTGGATTATTCCACTTTGGATGCAACAGCTGCAGCAGTAATCTAATACATGTATGTATGTATGTATGTATGTAGAGTAGATTGTCCGTTTAATTTTTGCCTTTTCGTTACCCCCCCGCCGCCTTTTTGTAATTTTGTTTTATAAACTTCAGCTATGAGTCGTTAAGACCGGTGACAATGGAAGGCCGAAGGTGTGAGGTTCCCGAAGATCCCAGCCAAACTCTGTCTGGACGGTCGCCTATGGGCCCAAGTTTATAGATTTTATTTGAAACTTTCCAAAATTCCGGAAAAAAACGAGTTCTCGCAGCAATCTTGGCCAACACCTGGCTTGAGAAGTTCTCAAGCAGATCTCAGATCAGACGCGGCGTAATTTCTTGTTCTCCCCACACTTCGTTCGACGAAATCAACGACAGCGTCGTGGACTCTGAACGTGGCGAGTTCGGTAGGGGCTCCGATCCCTCGTTGGCGTACGGCGCTCACCCTACGGCCGGTGGTTTGTGGCGGGCGCCGATTAGGCTTCTGTTAAAAACATATTTGGCGGCTGGTATGTAGAAAACTGAGACACAACTCTCTATCGTCTCCCAACAGGCAGAAGACAGAATTTTGAGAGGATGTGACGGAAGACCACAGGTCAACACAAGCAACCTCTCAGGCCCTAGGGCATGGATCGAGATAAACTCTTCAGCGTTGTTACCTACATTCATGTGACCTTGTCCGGAGCGAAGAGCAGTGACCATGGGTTGTGTCTATCTCGAGTTCGAAGGTCAATCGTGTTTGTTGGACAATGTTGATCCAGGCTTGGTGAAAAATAAACAAATTGACCTGTTGGACCGCATGCATGACCAAAAAAAGAGCAAAAAAAACAACAACGTTTTAATGGTTTTTTCCCCGCTATCGACGTTATCCGGAATCTTTCAGCAAATAACCCCCGAAAAAGTTTGTAAACATGTTGGCCAAACAATCAGCCTTCCGTTGTCATCGGTCTAAGTAAGTGCTTGAAACTTTTTTTGAAGCATAAAAAACTCAAAAACAATTGTGTACTGTATTTGAAAAGTTGAATAAATACAATAGGGGTCGGCCGAAGAAGGCCGGCAAGTCCAAGGTGTTGACTAAACCGAAGGGGCGAGGTTACCACCAAGTCTGCGTTTTGCAGATGGAAAAAAACTGGCACACAAACGAAAGTGTATAGAGCTTAAGCTTTTTTTACCCGGATCTCCATGAGGATCTAAAAAAAAAAAAAAAAAAAAGAAACACACTTCAGCTGTGAGATCGACCAAAAAGGTTTGTGACCAAAACTCAGCTTTGCAAGCTGCGTGTGATACTTCGATCGCGCGTGTTACGAGGTGTGTATACCCCCGTGAAGGATACAGGTCGGTGACTCCCCTGCTAATGCTAGGGTCAACAGGATTAAGACGTTCAGCCTTGTTCTGCGCGTGGAGCCTGTATAACCCGCTTTGAGGGGGGCAAAACCAGACATCTGTGGAATTCAGTATGCATGAAACAATAATTTGTATAGTGTGAGTTAACACTTGGAGTGTGGACTAATTGGGTCTAACGGGTTCGTACGCAAATTCCTGTGTACTCCCTGTTTATGTGGCAGGCCAGCGGAGGTCCAGCCCAGGCCTGATGCTCGGGTTGTTAGTGCTGTCGAGTCATGATGGAACATGCAGTGGACGTTGAGTGCTCCTGTTCCGAAGTGATCTCTCTTCTGCTCTTGATGTAATTAATGCAAAGGCACACGCACACACCTGCATTAATAAAATGAAGACCGACGAGTGACATCTGGCGTTTTGCATCAGGCGTCGGGCGGTGCACACTTGTCCTAAAGCTCTTCGAACGCCCATCTCACACACTACCAGGGAATATACGAACTACAACGTGGATCCAAAACGCCAGACCCCTGCACTCCTACAGATGGAACCTCTTGCGCTAATACTGAATGATCAAAGGTGCGTGTCGCCGAATAGCCGATTGCTTTTGGTAATCCAGAGAGCCTCCGTGGTCGTTTCCGAGTGGAGCACCCGCAGGCCACAAATGTGAGCTCAGCTGTGTAAAAATGTTGGGAAAAGTCGGAATTCATATCGTGAAAACCACGGAAAACTTCCTTCATAATTTAAGAAAGTTGCTCTGTTTGAATGTTAATCGGGACTTCAGCAAACAAGAAATTCCCGGATGGGTCAATTCCTCCGAAGAGGCGACGTGTTAGAATGGGCATCACTAAAAGTGTGAGCCGTACATGGCCATCAGTTTTCTCGGGACACTCAGGCTACCTCGTGGGTCCAGCACTGAGCGCTTTATATATTTGACGTGTACAAGGTTCCCCTTCGGGATGTGTGTAACGTGAAATCCCAGGTGCGTCGCAAGGCGAAAAGGGGGTCATAAGTAACGCACGTAACATGTTATTCGTGAAACGAAGAACTAGACGTGTCACTCACACATATAATACACACCCAGTGGGACGATCGAGATTTTTTTGTTTTCATAGAGGCACCAGACGCCCCATCCCCAGCCACCCTCTTTCGGCCGATACCGGCCAAGTCGCGACGGAAATCGGCAGCCCCGATCCCTCGAAGTCGAGAAGACCCGGCCCCCGTAGCGTGTTCACCAGGCGCACACGGTTCCAGGCAGCTATCACGGTGCCCAAGGAATCCAACCAAGCGTTGCGGATGTGTTCACACGTCGTCGATGTGCGAAAATATAGGGTACTTTTACCAATGAATATGAACATTGTATTGCTCATTATATTCCCGGCCGACACGGCATAGCAAGCGAGAGAACAGGGCCATATGTCGGCGACGATACACCCCTGTCTGCACCCTGCTCGACGCCGCGAGAGATGTGGCGCTTTCGGCAGATGTGTACTGCTGCTGCATATTGCTCCAGCTGCTGCTGTTGTGCTGCGGCTACTGCTGCGGCTACTGCTGCTTCGACTGCTGCAACTGCTGAGAGGGTCTGATATAAACAGAGCAGGCGATTCAAGACTGGGCGATGGTAGCGGGCCATTCTTTTACAAAACAAAAAGAACAAAAAATTGTAACCGTTTTTCAGAATTTGTAAAACAATTTGAGGCGTTCCATGTGACCTCTCTCCGGTACACCGCTGTAGTATTAGTACGTGTGCGCACGCACTTCAAACGGCCCTTTTATATTTTGACCTCGTTTTTGGGGCAAGAGCAACCTATCCTTTGTCGACGGTAATATAAGTACCGATTGGTAAGCGTCTTGTGTTATAAGCGGTTTATATATTTATGTTCAATCCCGGTCTCCTCCAACTGCACCCCGAGTTTTTTTTGTTTTCATGGAGGCACCAGGCGCCCCATCCCCAGCCACCCTCTCTCAGCCTATACCGGCCAAGTCGCGACGGAAATCGGCAGCCTCGACCCCTCGAAGTCGAGGAGACCCGGCCCCCGTCGCGCACTCACCAGGCACACACGGTTCCAGGCAGCTACCACGGTGGCCAAGGAAGCAAACCAAACGTTGCGGATGTGTTCACAGTTCTTTATGAGCGAAAATATAGGGTACGTTGACCATTGGATATTGTTATTGTGTTGTTCCTTATATTCTCGGTCGACACGGTATACCAAGCGAGAGAACAGGACCTATTTCGGCGCATGATACATCCCTGTCTGCACCCTGCTCGCCGCCGCGAGAGATATGACGCTCGGCAGATGTTTACTGCTGCTGCTGTATATTGCTCCAGCTGCTGCTGCTGTGCTCCGGCTACTGCTGCTTCTACAGCTGCAACTGCTGAGAGGGTCTGATAAAAACAGAACGGGCGATTCGAGACTGAGCGGATAGCGGGCCATATTTTCACGAAGGAAAAAAGAACAACAATTGTAAGAGTTTATCAAAACTTGTAAAAACAATTGGGGTGTTCCAAGTGACCTGCTAGTCTGAGGGCGGCGGAACACAATCCCTTGCCAAATAGAGCCAGCTCAGCGACGTTTAATGCGCCGAACACCGCCGCGGAGCTCGGCCGAGATCCAAACATGCTTCATAATGAATCCATGGCAGCCTAGCTTGCCCCGCAGCGGAAAATGCGAGAAGAAACCCTTGGCCGCCGGAGAACAGCGAGCCAAAAAAAAACGAAGATCGTAGTTTACATCTGCGTATAGTTTTTTGTTTTTGTTTTGTAAAGGCGGCGATAGTTCGTTTGAGCAATGACAAACAGTATTCGTTATCATTTTCCTTTTTTCAACCGTTGTCTCCAGCCCGCGTTCCCGATCGCGTTCCCAACCATCGCAGACCGCATCTTCCGGCCATATCCTGACTACGTTCCCGACCGATTTCCCGACTGTGTTCTGTACCGTTTTCCCGACTATGTTCCCTACCGATTCTCGACTATATTCCCGATGCGGCCATATCCTGACTACGTTCCCGACCGATTTCCCGACTGTGTTCTGTGCCGTTTTCCCGACTATGTTCCCTACCGATTCTACCGATTCTCGACTATATTCCCGACTATTTCCCGAGTCTGTTCCCTGCCGATTTCCCGACTATGTACCGGATCGATTTCCCGACCTGTTCCCGACCCGTTCCATGATCCCGTCCTGGCCCGTCCCGCCAAGAAATCGTGGACTCCCGTCTCGTCCCGCCAACCAAATGGCTTCCCGCCTTCCCGCGCCATTCCCATCCCGCGGTAAGCAAACAAGAACCTTTTCCCACTTCGTCGCTCGGGAAGACCCAAAAATGTTTCCGCCTGCGGTGGGCTCAACGGTTACCGTCCCGTACCGACCTGTGCCTTCGTTACCGCGCGTACCCTTGGGGTATTCTTGTTGGCATTAAATGTGCCTTACTAATATGACGTGTGGACGCTCCCGTGCAAGCGGGACAATTCGCCCTACTCTCAAAACAGTACACTTCACCAGTCCCTTCGGCTCCGCGTGGCCTTCGGATATTTTACACTCTGAAAAGCTTGACGACCCAGTGCAATGCTTTTCCATCTGCGCACACCTTTCCCCGACACGAGATTCGGCGTTCGAGCAGAGTTACGGGTGCCCAGTATCAGAGGGTGACGGCCAGAAGAACACTCGCCACCCAGGCTTCGTCGAAAACTGACATCTATCACAATTCCCGAAACATTCTGCGGAGGGGACAGATATCAAAGAAGATCAGAGAGCTACGTATTCTATATCAGCACGTGTGATGTGCACAACAGTAGCAGCTGTGATGGAGCTACGCATGTACTGTCAACGTTGCTACATACGGTATGTCCAACGTACAGTATCTACAGCAGCAGCTCAGAGAGAGCAAAGTCTACCAGTATGTCGTCTACAGCACAGAATGGCATAGAAATTGTGATATGTATAGCAGCAGCAGTAGCAGTAGCAGTGGCAGTGGCAGGGGCAGGGGCAGTAGCAGTAGCTGTAGCTGTAGCTGTAGCAGTAGCAGTAGGAGCAGCAGCAGCAGTAGCAGTAGCAGTAGCAGCAGCAGCTGTGATGGAGCTGCCTATTAGCTGTCAACGTTGCTATATGTATATGTAAAGTACGATCTTCGTTTTTTTTTGGCTCGCTGCTCTCCAGCGGCCGAGGGTTTCTTCTCGCACCTTCGGCCGCCGTGCAAGCTAGGCTGCCATGGGTACATTATGAAGCATGTCTGCATCTCGGCCGGGCTCCGTGGCGGTGCTCGGCGCATTAAACGTCGCTGAGTTGGCTCTACTAGGCAAGGGATTGCATTCCGCCTCCATCAGACGAGCAGGTCACTTGGAACACCCCAATTTCGTTTTTGTATTATTTCTACAATTCTTTGTTCTTTTTTGTTTTGTTTGTAAAAATATGGCCCGCTACCCGCCCAGTCTCGAACCGCCTGCTCTATTTTTATTGGACCCTCTCAGCAGTTGCAGCAGTAGAAGCAGTAATAGCCGCAGCAGTAGCCGCAACACAGCAGCAGCAGCTGGAGCAGTATACAGCAGCAGCAGTACACATCTGCCGAGCGCCATATCTCTCGCGGCGGCGAGCAGGGTGCAGACAGGGATGTATCATGCGCCGAAATGGGTCCTGTTCTCTCGCTTAGTATACCGTGTCGACCGAGAATATAAGGAACAATAAAAGAATCATACCCAATGGTCAACGTACCCTATATTTTGCCTCAGCAAGAAACTGTGAACACATCCGCAACGTTTGGTTTGCTCCCTTCGGCACCGTGATAGCTGCCTGGAACCGTGTGCGCCTGGTGAGCGCACGACGGGGGCCGGGTCTCCTCGACTTCGAGGGGTCGGGGCTGCCGATTTCCGTCGCGACTTGGCCGGCATCGGCCGAGAAAGGGTGGCTGGGGATGGGGCGCCTGGTGCCTCCATGCACACAAAAAAAAATCCGGGTGCTGCTGCAATAGACCTATATTGGACATACATATGAGAACCTCTTCAAACGCAAGACGCCTACCAATAGGTACTTATACTACCGTCCACAAAGGATAGGTTGCTCTTGCCCCAGGAACGAGGATGGAATATAAAAGGGCCTTTTGGAGTGCGTGCGCACATGTGCACATATTACAGCTGTGTACTGGAGAGGGAGGTCACTTGGAACACCCCAAATTGTTTTACAAATTCTGATGAACTTTTACAATTTTTGGGAGGTTTTTGCTTTGAAAAAAAATGGCCGGCTACCATCGCCCAGTCTTGAATCTCCTGCTCTGTTTTTATCACTCAGCAGTTGCAGCAGTCGAAGCAGCACTAGCCGCAGCAGTAGCCGCACCACAACAGCTGCAGCAGCTGGAGTAATATACAGCAGCAGCAGCAGCCGAGCGCCGTATCTCCCGCGGCGGCGATCAGGGTGCAAGCAGGGGTATATCTTGCGCCAAAATATGCCCTGTTATCTTGCTTGGTATGCCGTGTCGGCCGGGAATATAAGGAACAATACAATAGTCATATCCAATGGTGCACGTTCGCTATATTTTCACCCAGAAAGAATGTCTGAACAGATACGCGACGTTTGGTTGGCTTCTTCGGGCACCGTGATAGCTGTCTGGAACCGTGCGCGCCTGGTGAACGCGCGACGGGGGTCGGGTCTCCCCGACTTGGAGGGGTCGGGGCTGCAGATTTCCGTCGCGACTCGGCCGGCATGGACCGAGAGAGGGTGGCTGGGGATGGGGCGCCTGGCGCCTCCGTGAAATATATGTATATACAAGGGCTTCGCTCGCGGGCGGCTGGGCGCCGCCCGCTACGCTTGCGGAAGGAGGAATAGACATTCAGTAGAAAGGCGGAAAAGAAGCACAAATGGCGCAACTGGCGACTTGAAAATGCCAAGAGGTCCATATATAGTACAACGGTACAGGATAGAGACGATTATGATTATGAGTTTGTTATTATCATCCATTCGCCCAATCCATGATGGGCAAGTCGGAGGACTTCCTTGGCATATCCTTCCACCTCTCAGGTAGCACCTATGTAGGTCCTGTACACTTATTAATAGCTCTCTCTCTAAGTCGATCATCAACAATAAATTATCGCAGTGCATAAACACCAGGGACGCGCTTGTCAAGGATAGAGACAGGAAAACTACAACTTAAGATGTAAAGGAGCGCAGTGCGAAAAAAAACATGCTGGAAGCAGGAACTCGAACGCACACACCGCAAACATGTGAAGTACATTTGTATTCCTGGAAGACGAAGAAGAGCACGCATTTAGGCATAGTTCTCAAAAAACGATGCTGGTATAATAAACCACAACTTAACGTTCTATAAAGAACGTGCTGTCAACATTGCTTCCGAAGGAGCATGCAGGCTTGCTTGGACTCTTCCTCCTCAGCGGAGGTACCCAGCACCTTGCACTCTTGTTTTTTGTCGATGGTCTTGTGGATCTGTCCACAAACGTTGAAGCAGGGCGGGAGAACGTCGATAAGTGTCGAGGAATTAGTGGGGTATTAGTCCGTTTGACCACTTGCAAAGGTTAACCAATAGCTTACCCAAATTAAGCCTTATAACACTCTCCCCCCCTTAAACGGCGGGATAGAAGGTCGGCCGTATATACGGGCGGACCTGTCATTTATCCAAGCCGTTTCATTTCCTGGGTAAACCGGGGAGAGTATTTTTCAAGTTCGCCATGGGAAAATCTGAAAAAGTTTATTATGGTGGATGTGGGGATCGAACCCACGACCCAAAAACCCATGGTCTATCGACGACGCCATTTGTTAAGGTATTAGTGGGGTATTAGTCCGTTTGACCACTTGCACAGGTTAACCAATAGCTTACCCAAACTAAGCCTTATAACATAAGTATGTGTAAAAAAGTATTCGTACTTCTCTCCAGCAGACGTCGTAACCATCCAAATTATTGGAGCTCCTTTCGCTGTTAGTAATTGTTGTGGTATTGTTGTACTTGCTCTTGGTACTCGGAAAAAGAGCCGCACTTCATAGACTATATCCGCACGCCATCCCCTAGTCTTGAGCAAGAGACATGGATGTCTCGACTCGTGACACACAGGACGCAAGATAAGAGTGGAACGTACCTCGATGTCGAACGCCCTCGTGGCACCGTGGGAATGGAATGCGGGATGTATATCGAGCAAGTGGTCGCCTGCCTTCTTCAGGAGGTCACCGACCTTGATGTCGCCGGTGCACTTCGTGTTTATGTCCTCGCCGACTTGGCGGCCCTCGGCGGCTGCTTCGCAGGGCTTCTGCAAACGACAACAACGGATGGGAATACCTTGCGTTCAGTGAATGTTCAAAATAGTAAGGCCACGTAGCTGTCGTCGATTTCCAAAGTTGGAAAGGAAGTCGTACAATTTAACGCTGCTGTTGTAATGAAAGCGGTCGTTTATGGGCAAAGCCCTGCCTGGTACCACAACGTTGCTAACACCTATGAAACCACCACTGGGACAGGAACGAACGGGATTCACAGTCGCAACTGGTAAGCGTAAGCCCCGGTATACTGCTATATAATGCCTACCGGCGGAATACCGACAACGAAGGGTACGAGTCAGTACCTGCTGTATATATTGTTCGGTACTACTCTATTACTGCTGCTATCAACACTATTACGACCGACGTGTACTGCGATTCCTGAAGAGGTTGCGCACCCTACTTGTACTCGTTAATACAAAGAGTTCATGTGGTTGTATGAAAAATGAGTAACAGTAGTAGTACACCGCGTCACTACATGAACAACTCGCTAACCTCAATCACGGGACTGCTCTCCAGCATCACCCAGGTTAACTTCAGCTTCTGTTTACTGCTATATATCAACCTCCAGTGTGTACTGCGACTGGTGCTGAGGTATCATGCTGCTGTGTTATTCATCACTGCATGGACCATTTTTACAACCCTAGCTGACCCCCGTGATGAGACTTGCCCGTTTTCATTGCGTCTTACATGTATAGATACCACGTAGTCGTAGTCGTACATCCAAAACGTGTGTTTATATCACAGCACAAAGCGTCACTGCATGGACCACTTGTTCAACCCCCGCTTACCCCGATGACGGGACTGCCCCGTACTCGTAGTCGTACGTACATGAAGTAAGTGTGTTTGGCTGTACGTATGAAAAAGAAATCGCATCACACAGCGTCACTGCATAGGTCTACCCGTAGACCTGAGTACTTGTACAATTCCCGCTTACACCGCGATGACGGGACTGCCCCGTACACGTATCATACTCGTACTATACATGCAAAAGTGTGTGTGTACGCATGAAAAAGAAATCACAGCACAACAACAGAAATGTAACTCACGTTTCGTCAAGCTCTCAGCTCCTTCGTTAGGGACGCCGATCGAAGGTGAATCACAGGTGTCCGCGTCACACCAGTCACACACACGAGGGTTGTCGCCGCTTCCCCAGTGCTTCTTGTTAAGGTTATGAAAAGCTTGGCACGTGAAAGGCTCGTCACTCCTGCAGGTGTCGCAGACAGCGTACTGGGAACTCCTGTTTCTCCTATTTCGTGCGATGAGGAAGCCGTCACAACCCTTGCTCGGGCACGGCCGATCAGGATTGCCAGAAGAAGCTGAGTCCCGTTCTTGCCCGACCAGCTTCCACACGCCTGATCCTGAACCTCCACCACCCCCACTGTTGGCGGAGCCTCCTCCCGCACTAGCCTTGGTCCGCTTCGCAAATTTCAACTTCAAATTGTTTTTTTTTTGCCGATCCGGCAAATTTCAAATTCAAATTGTTTGCAGCCGTCAACGGCAATTCCCTCTCAACAGCCAGCAATTGGCCAACTTCAAATAAAAGTACAAAAAAGAAGTTGCTGAAAAAGCAAAATAAAAATATCAGAGAGCAAGCAGTAAATATCAGAGAATGAGAGCTAAAAAGTAAGTAAGAATGAGACTAGGGAAAGCAAGGAAGGCAAGGAACTTCGGGACGGTTCTTTTCCCCAGCAACTAATTTTCTTTTCGGCAATTACGGGCTGAGAAGGGCTGAGAGGGGGGAGGATATGCCGAGCGAGACGTCCGAGGGGGGCGAGGTCTAGGTATATAGTTTTATATATATACAAGGGCTTCGCTCGCGGGCGGCTGGACGCCGCCCGCTACGCTCGCGCAAGGCAAGGAAGAATGCAACCAAAAACATGTGAAGGGGGCAGAAAGAAGGGGCCCACGATTTGGTGCGGACAGCGATTTGATAATGCCAAGAGCTGCTTGTGCAAAGCAAATTGCCTCGTTGTTGTCCTTAGCTGTGTTGTGTGCTTTTGGTACCGGTGTTACGTTCTGATCGGCGGTACGGGGGTACTTTGCGTGGGGAAAAAAACAGGGGGCCGTGCAAGATCGAACACATGTAGAAAAAAAAAAAAATGAAAAGTATAGACTATAGTACACAACAACACGTATTATACCCGGTACTGCTCTAGTCTATGTTCGAAATAACGGACACAGCGCAGCACGACACAGCACCGCAGCGAAGGGCACACGGCACCGCACCGCACGGCGCTACGCTGCGCTGCTGGGCTGTATAAAGCCGGACTGATCTGAGCTGGGCGTGTATTGTGATTCAGCAGCGTAGTACCTGATAGTATGTACAAACCTGGTGTAGTAGTACCGGTATGTACTACTATAAGCCTCAAGGTCTTCTCGTAGGTTCGAATCCCGGTGTCATCGGGGAAAGAAAATGATCCTCATAAAAAAAGAAATAGATATCAACGTGACTTTGTGGCCTTCTAGTAGATAGACTGTCCACTTATAAGCCTGGTGTTCTTTGGTTGAATCCAGGGGTCATATGAGAAAAAAAATGATCATGAAAAAAATGATATTTATTTTTGGTAAAAAATGGTAGTACTGGTAGATACACCACTGCTGCTGTGACATATTGTGGTCTAGTACATAGGCTGTCCGCGTATAATCCTGGTGGCCTTCGCTGGTTCGAATCCGGGTGTCATCGAAAAAAAAATGATCCTCATGAAAAGTCGATATTTATTTGTCAAGAAAAAAATTAGATAGCAATGTGACTTTGTGGTCTAGTAGATAGACTGTCCGCTTATAAGCCTGGTTTTCGTTAGTTGAATCCAGGCGTCATCGGGGAAAAAAAAAAACCTCTTTAAAGAATCGATATATTTTATATAAAAATTGAAAAACGTCAGCTGTGAGTACGACCGGTTGAATGGTTGAAATTCAAAGCAAGAAATCAAAGAAAAGCTGGACCAATTGTAAATGTTCAGAAGATGGAAAACGAGTTCGAACGAATCAAATTTAAAGGAGCTAGTAGAAAATGAACGAAGAAACAACTGAAAAACGAACAAAATACAATAATTGTCATAATAACTGGTCCACAGCTTAAGCTTGCTCCTTTTGTTGCCTTGTGCTGTGTGCCCTTGGGCGCATTACAAAAAAGCTCGCATGGACGTCTATTAAAATGCAAGTTCAACTCCCTCGCATGGACGTCCTTTAAAATGCATATTCAGCTCCCGAAGAAACAAAATTGCAAGTTCAACTCCCAAAAACAAAAGTTACTTGGAAAAAAAGAGTTGAAAAAAAAAAGTTAAAATGTTCAGAACATGGACTGACCTGAGCTGGGGGTGCGTTGTGATCCAACAACGTAGTATGTACAAAGTACCGGTACGTGGGATAATACCGCGAATGAATGTTACTGGCAGGTACGAACTAATAAAAGTACCGCAAAGCACGCAGCATGGCAAAGCAGCAAAGCACGTCAAAGCACAGCGCTGCGCTCTGCTAAGCTAGAGCTGCAGGGCATCGCAGGGCACTGCACGGCGCTGCGTTGCTGCGAGCTTTAGCGCTGCGGTGGGGTGCTGGGCGGGCTGACCTGAGCTGGGGGTGCGTTGTGATCCAACAACGTATTATGTACAAACTTATTACCGGTACGTGAGATGATACTGCGAATGAATGTTACTGGCATGTACGAACTATTAAAAGTGCCGCAAAGCACGCAGCATGGCAAAGCAGCTAAGCACGTCAAAGCACAGCGCTGCGCTCTGCTAAGCTAGAGCTGCAGGGCATCGCAGGGCACTGCACGGCGCTGCGTTGCTGCGAGCTATAGCGCTGCGGTGGGGTCCTGGGCGGTGCGAAGCTGATGAGCCGAGCCCAGATCTCAGCTGACGAAACTCGGAGATGCCAGGGAAGCACCAACCGAGCGCTTTCGGCACGGAGATATTTGTACTTTCCCCAGCAACTAATTGTCTTAGGAACTTCGAGACGGTTCTTTTCCCCAGCAACTAATTTTCTTTTCGGCAATTACGGGCTGAGAAGGGCTGAGAGGGGGAAGGATACGCCGAGCGAGACCTCCGAGGGGGTCGAGGTCTAAGTAGTTAAGTTTATATGTCGGGGTGCTGCTGCAAGAGACCTAGATTGGACATAAATATACAAGAACCTCTTAAAACTCAAGACGCCTACCAATCGGTCCTTATATTACCGTCCACAAGGTTAGGTTGCTCTTGCCCCAGGAACGAGGACGGTATATCAGGGCTGTTTGGAGTGCGTGCGTGTTTGTATGTATGTGTGTGCCTGTTGTGGTGTGTATACGACATTATGATGTGCGGTCAGTTACAAGCCGTGCGATCGTCCATCGTCCACCGGCTCGCTCACTCGATAATCCCATTGTGTGTAGTATATGCGTGTGTGACACGTCTAGTTCTTCGTTTCACGAATGGCATGTTACGTGCGTTACCTGTGACTCCCTTTTCGCCTTGCGACGCCGCCGGGATTTCACGTTACACACGTCCCGAAGGGGAACTTTGTAGTACGTACGGTATGTACCATACACTACTTACAGCTGCAGCTGTTGTTGTCTTATCTTTCTACGCAGCTACGCTGTGGGCCATCGCATGTGTCCGTTTTTCGTTTTCTGTTAATGAACGGACTCTGCAACGCCCGTTACGTTCAAAATTGCGCGAACGCTGTGCGCACACATGGCATTTTTCCCCTTCAGCCTTTCACCTCTCTCTCGAAAGTCATTGAGGGTGCTGGCGCTGTTTCTCGTTCCCAATTCTCGAAAGTTTCCCCAAACAAGCGTGCGTGTACGTGTTCCCGATCTTTTTCTCTTCAGTCTCTATTTATCGTTGTGCCTGAGTACTCAGACTTTTCAGCGTAAACTTTGGGCCTTCAGTGCTCAAGGCTTTCCGGCGTGAACTTTGGGGATTACGCGTTCGTAGCTTCTTATGCAGACTTTTTTCCCTCCGTGTGTATGCTTTCGTTCTCAGGGTTTCGCCGTAGCCTTGCAAAATGTGTTTCTTTGCCGAAGTGTTTTCATGAGAGAGGAATGCTTTGTCCTACAGGCTGTACCGGTTAGCCCAGCAAACAGCAGGCCAGTCGATAACTGTTTTTTCGCAGCGCATGTGTTTACATAGTCAGAAGGGGGTTGCTTCTTTGACAGTAACTGTTGTACAATAGAGGTGGTGGTACTGCGTGCGTGTGCGTATTCCCGACCTTTTTCTCTTCTGTCTCTACGCGTTGTGCTTGAATGCTCAGACTAAGCAGCATAAACGTTGGGCCTTCAGGATTCAAGACTTTTCAACGTGAACTTTGGTTATTACAAGTGCGCAGCTTCTTGTGCTTTCCATCTCGGAAGCAGATATGGTCTGATTTCGGGCGTGGGTTTGTTTTTTTCGCGTACTTGGTGCCGGGGAGTTAGGCTGACTGCTCCAACTGACGTTGTGTTTGTTCCCTGCAGTTGTGGTAGGATTTCCACCTAATAAACAAGCGGGAGTCGTCTCCCATTCTTCAGCGCTCTCGGCGCATGTCATGCTGTCCGAATCCTTCTCTAGATTCAGCGAAGGTCTGGCCACTACCTTTGCCAGTTGACCTTTCCTTACATACATTGCGTTTCATCCACGGTTTATTTCTTGTTTTCAACCGCGGTTTTCTTCCATTTTCTTCCCGTCTATTTCTCGCCCATCCACAACACCGCAGTTGTCCCTACTATACACCACCTGCTTATTTGCGTTTTGTTTCGTCTGTCCAATTCCTCTATGCAGTGCACCAACACCTTCCTTCACGTATGCCTGTGCGCGGTACCACTCCCAACAAAACCACATTTATTAATGGCATATGTTTGTAATGCATGTAGCACCTCAACCTCTTGGTACGGTCCATGACCGTCTTCCCCTTCTCTTAGTCACGTCCTTTTTTCGCAACTATTATGATCGGCGGCCCCGCCCGATCCTTGTACATGTATAATATGTTGGCGCTGGCACGAGAGCGGTGAAGGCTCGGATTTAGACCAGAATTTGAGTTGTCTTCGAGATAACTCGAGCTGAGGTCCACCTCTCGGCGCACTGTTTCCTGGAGGTTCCTCAGCTTGCTTGACTCTCCCGACCCTGCCGGGGTCGGCGTCGGTCGTGCTCGCTTCGCGTCGTGATGGCCTACGCAAAAATCGTTTTTTTGTAAAGTTTCCGTTCCGGAATATCAAATGTAGAGCCGTACGTATAAAAGCCCTAAATCCCCCTTTTGGACAAAATGGCAGTTACAGCAGCAGTAGCGTGGCAGTTTGACCGTCGTTGTAGGGTTGCGCCTCTGTTTGTCTCAGTACCGGGACCCCGGCAACTTTTCCCGGTACCGCTCAGTACCGGGACGAATCCGGTACCGACCCAAATTCCCGCGGGGGTTTGGGGGCAGGGTCGGGTACCGCGGGTTCCCGGGAATCGATACACGACGCCTCCATACTCGCTGAATATATGCACCACGATGCCCCCCTCAGCACTCTGCTCTGCACACCACACGCTGCGGAACAGACTCAAGGGACCGAAGGTGGCCCAGTTTGTCACCCTGCGTGGGGCAATCGCCGCTGTTGTCCTCGACTACTTCTAATTTCCTACGGAAATGGTCGAGCTGCGTCTATTGCTTGGTGAATCTGTGTTGTACCGTGTACCGATCGATCCCTCTAAACGCCGGCCATATATTTTTGGCCCTGCTGCATGAGGGTAGTATTGCTCGAATGCTGGAGTTCTTGCTGATTTTCTTTTTCACGAGTATAATGCGGGCTTCGTTTGTCTCGCTGCTTTTCTGTTTGTGTCACACTAACGCCATGTTCGTGGTAGCGGCAGTGTATCGGCTGCTGTGATAGGAGAATCTGATTGGACAGTTTGAATATGAGAACTGCTGTCACTCATTGTTGTTGAGCAGGATGTTCCGAGAATACTCTTTGTAGTCTGTCGGGTTAATACAACGGACGAAGGTGTCTCTGTCGGTATGTTGGTATGTAGTACGTTGGAGTACGTCAGACACTTGGCCAATAGGATCGTGCGGATTGTTTGGTTGTTGTAGTGTCGGCGTGTGACGTGGTATTCCGAGTGTGCATTCCACCGAGAAGACGTTGGGAGATCGGAGCAACGCGCCTACCATGCTCGCCCCCTTCGTGTTCATTGGACACATTGACGAGTAGGAACATTCCTGTAGTGTTGCTAACACGATATAGCTTGTCTCAACGAACAGCCTAGCAATAAGTTACAGTTACATACGTTGTGTCACGGAGGTAAGTTACAGGGATCGTCTCGTAGTATCACCCACGAGTAGTCCCACGGGTATGTACGAGTAGGCACTATGCGAGGAGGTTTAGGTATTCGACTACGAGCGGTTGTTACTGGGCTGTGGAGAGTTGGCCCACATGACCCACTCCACTTTCCAGCATGTCTCTGCAGACGGAAGTCTCAATAATATAATACCTTTTCCCCAGAAGCTACCGATTTACCAACACGCTTAAGCGCTTAAGCTAGCCATCAGTCGACTGCTGTTTTGTCCCCCTGGACTGTGCCGACGGGCTGTCGGATGGATGTCGGAGGCGGCTTGATCACCCGACCTCTCTTCGTCATGCCTGACGGGGATAACGCGACCCCTGCGGCCCACCATCAGGGTGAACTGCAGGTTGTTGGTGAGAGAATGTGTTTCATGAGTTCCCTAGAGACGCAGTATCTGTATTGCTCACCCCAGCTTTCACACCAACAGGGTTTGTTCGCGTTGGTTGTTGTTGAGACACAAAAGAAGAAGGAGAGAAAGGAATGGAGTCCCCTGGTTGTGTATGTAGGTGTTGCACCAGGGGCTGGTGTGTACCACTCGAGTGCCACCAGCAGGACCGTTGGAAGAACGGGCGGCGATGCCCAAGGCTTTGGCGTGTCCGGCATGAGGGTTTGGAGTGGGGTGTTGTAGACCCAGACTTGAACCCCCGTGTATTTTATGAGGATTGTTCCTCGCAGGTTCGGAGCGTTGCACTTAGAGACGCGGGACCACAGGCTGGCGCGCACCAATCGGGTGCCGCCGGCGGGCCGTCGGAGGAACGGGCGGCGATGCCCAAGGCCTTGGCGTGTCCAGCACGATGGTTGGGAGTAGTAGTCTTGTAGACTTAGGCTTGAACCCCGTGTAGCATTGTATGCTGATCGTTCGTTGTTACTGCAGTAAACTTCGATTCGGTCCACGGGGCTGTAGGTAGGGCTTTAGATAGCCAGTCCTCAGTTCCTCACACCTCTTCTCAGGTGAGTAGTAGGACGTGAGAAAACGTCGCCAGTGGAAATACATGGATTCCTGGGGCTGACATATATAATTCGGCGAGAGGTTGGGTGGGGGTCCTTTTCATAGTTCCCAAAGCTCCTGAATTCAACGGTACTGTACGGCACTGAAGTATCGTATCCCTTGTGGTGACAGAATTTGAATTCTCTGATGAGTGCCCGACACAAAATCTGTATGAGACGCTTGTTTCTGAGGCTGATATTCCGATGACTGACATTGTTTTCCAACTGACCCCCTGGTAAGAGAAATGACCCAGTGTGGGTAAGGTGCATCAGCAGAGAGTGTAGTGTTTTTCTCTCAAACCAGTTTGAACAACTCTAATAGTCGAACATGCATGGCATCATTTTTAGGTGCCATCCTCTGCGACTTGTAGCATGAATGGTGTGGTAGCATTTTCGCTGCAACCTGAAGTTGGTATTCGTGTTGTTGGTGTTTGTGACTGCTGACAACGAATAATCCGTAGTAGAGTGAAAGAAAGTGTTGTATTCCCCCAACTTAGGATACAACAATCATCTCCGATTTAGATGTGTGCCAGGTCATGGAATGTGTGTTGATGGTCCTGATGTGGTGATGACTGCGTTTGAAGGACAAAGTGATATTTCCAAACGTTCATGGCATGCTGAACGCGTATCGTCTAGGAGAAGACTCTATTTGTTCGGTGTTGACTGGTTTAATACTGCAAGCAGGAAACCACGATGGATGTGAACGAGTTAACAATATTTATGCTCATTCGCTTGATGCTAAACGTAGATTGATAAGATAAAAGTTGGGCAGAGAGATTTGTTTTTGTTGACCTGGGAGGGAGGAAGGACATTGTGTCCGTAGGGGGTACAGCGCTACCCCATGTTTGTGGAGAATGATTTCACAAGGCATGCATGGATGTATTTCTTGAAAAATAAATCAGACGCATGGAGTGCTGTTCGGAGTTTTCTTGCAGTGTGCGTGCTGATGGTGTCCCGTCATAGGTTGAGATTGTTAGATCTGACGATGGAGGGAAGTTTTTCGGAAGGGATTTGCATCTGTGTGCCACGAGCTTTTGATCAAACAAGAGTTCACACTGGCTTATAGTCCGCAATATAGTGGTGTTGCATAGCGTGGGTTGGGATTGATATAGGAGGCCGCGGTGGCGGCTCGTATCCAGGCTAAAGTTATTTTTGAATATGTGCGATTACATAAGACTGATATACTCTGGGCTGAGGCAATGCACTGGGCTTGCGAAGCCATGAATCACACTGCGTGCTCCGCTAACCCTGAAAATAAATCACAGTATGAAATGTGGTATGGAGAACCTCGTCCTGACGGACCGTATCCGTTTTGTTTTTGAAGCCAACGCCCTGCAGGTGACAGCGACCGTCCAAACTGCTGTTGCCATGGGAGGTGTTGCCGTCACAGCTCCCTCCACTGCAATCTTGTCTGCCGATAGGGTCGCAGAGGAGGGAGGGGAGGATAGTGACGGATAGTAGCGACGATGTAGAAAACGAGGTATGGTCGCCTGTTGGAAGAGCAGTTGCCCACACACTTTTGAAACGTGCTGTCGTACTTTCTGGTGCGGGAGTTAATGATGTTGTCTCGGTTGATGCGGGCAGTGTAGTAGGTCATTCCTCTTGTGTTCCATCTTCCGTTGTGAATCGCTTTCGCCCGTGAATATTTTCTCTGATTGAGTCGCCCCCTTTTGTGTGTCTTCTGCAGCGCCTGAGACTGATGGGCAGGAGTAGGGAGGGCAAAAGATAGAGGAGGAGGTGGTAGAGACGGGGGATCCGGGAGGGAATGGTGAGGTAGAGTCGATTGGGCCGGGAGGGCATAATGGTGACGAGTTGATTGGGTCGGGAAGACAGATGGAGGCAGAGGCGTCCCCTTTTGCCGATCGTATTCCGCGGTTTGTCGCTGAGCTTGCTGACTGCAGTACTGTTACTCGCGAGAATGGTGAAGTGTGAGATGATAGAAGTCGCGTGCGAAACCTGTGCAGTCAAGGAGTAGATCGCGTCTGCACTCGTATTCAATTTTGGATCCATCTTCGCATAAAACATAGTGTATGCCCTTGTAGCAGTAGGTAGAAATGGAATTGCCATAGTTACTGATTCAAGATGTTGGGTCAGAGCCTGGTAGCTATCATGTAGCCCAGCGTTGTACGCCAAGATTTGGGAGGAGCCAGGTCTGCAGAGGTTGAAGGCTTGATGAGAGCAAGAACGTTCACGTTGGCAGTAAAAGTCCCGATAGGCTGTAATGTGATTGATGCTGAAAGGGTTTTCGAATGGAAAGCAGACGAAAAAGGAAAGATAGTGAAAGCCAAGGCTAGGCTTGTAGTGAAGAACTGCAAGCGGAAGTACGGTGTGGACTGTCTTGAGACTTTCTTGCCTACCGCAAATGCTGTATCTCATAGATTGGTAGTGGCGTTGGCGAGCAAGTACAATTTGGAATTATTTCACTCGGATTGAGCAAGCATTTGCTCGGTCGGAATTGGATCACGAAGTGTTGATGGAATTGCCTCCTGGCTGTGGTTTGGTGTCAGGAAAAGTTGTTCGTTTGAACACAAGAGTTTGTACGGACGAAGGCAAGCATCTAGACTGGTGTTTCGAGCAGTGTATTTCAGACCCCTGTGTCCTGCGTTTCGTGAAGGGAGACGGTAGTGGGGATGGATGTGATTCATGTGGATGACATTCTGTATGCAGGAACGATTAGTCTGGCTGAAGTGCTTATGGCAGCAGCAGCAGACGAATCTGTTTCTACGAAGAATTTGGGTGAGGTCAAGTTCTTTATTGGTTGCGAATAATTTAGGTGACAGCGGGGCTGGCACGATTGAGATTTCTCGGGCGAGATACTACGTGAGGATTTTTTCTCGAGACGTTAATTGTTTGTCGCATCAGCCCTATCCCTCCTTCCCTTGCCAGCGATACATGTCCTTGTTGGAGGATGGCGAGGCAGAGAATGTGCCGTTCGAAGAGGTGGTGGCCAAGAGGTGGTGTGGAGCCAGCATGGATCGCCAGCGAGACGAGAACTGATACCTTGAACGCTGTGCGAACTGTGGCAGGCACCCAACGAGCCAACGAAGAGCCACTAGAAAGCAACCCGGAAGATCCTGCATAATCGTCTGGAAATGGCGCATTTAATTTTGTTTTGAAGTTTGTTCGGTTGACATAGTTTGAACAGACAGTTTGGTAGACATAGCAGGTACGCTGGTATTGTTTGTAGTTCGTAGGTACCGACGTTGCGAGATTAGGCTACTGACCGTAGATCAGTTTCAGGATCGATGGTTGGTTTTGTAGCTGAGATATTTGTTGTTTTGATTTGGATTTCTAGGACGTAGAAATGCGTTTCGCAGTCGACTTCTGAGGCGGAGTACTTTGCGATGGTGGATGGTATGAAGGAGGCTCTCTGTTCGTGAACGGAGTGCTCCTGTTTCTGAGATCCCGCGTGAAGCCTCGTAAGATAGAGGTCCTTTAGGACAGCTCAGGTGCGATTGCGCTCGCGGAAATGACTTTGCGCTGGGCTCTAGGAAGTAGAAGTCTGAATTGTTTTTGATTTTGTTTTTCTTGATAAGTACTTGGTCTGGTTGATACAACAGCCCCTAGGGAGAGTGTTCGTGGTAGCGGCAGTGTATCGGCTGCTGTGATAGGAGAATCTGATTGGACAGTTTGAATATGAGAACTGCTGTCACTCATTGTTGTTGAGCAGGATGTTCCGAGAATACTCTTTGTAGTCTGTCGGGTTAATACAACGGACGAAGGTGTCTCTGTCGGTATGTTGGTATGTAGTACGTTGGAGTACGTCAGACACTTGGCCAATAGGATCGTGCGGATTGTTTGGTTGTTGTAGTGTCGGCGTGTGACGTGGTATTCCGAGTGTGCATTCCACCGAGAGGACGTTGGGAGATCGGAGCAACGCGCCTACCATGCTCGCCCCCTTCGTGTTCATTGGACACATTGACGAGTAGGAACATTCCTGTAGTGTTGCTAACACGATATAGCTTGTCTCAACGAACAGCCTAGCAATAAGTTACAGTTACATACGTTGTGTCACGGAGGTAAGTTACAGGGATCGTCTCGTGGTATCACCCACGAGTAGTCCCACGGGTATGTACGAGTAGGCACTGCGCGAGGAGGTTTAGGTATTCGACTACGAGCGGTTGTTACTGGGCTGTGGAGAGTTGGCCCACATGACCCACTCCACTTTCCAGCATGTCTCTCCAGACGGAAGTCTCAATAATATAATACCTTTTCCCCAGAAGCTACCGATTTACCAACACGCCAGGGCATCCTCAGTCTGCGAGCTTATCTTTTTATTTTCTTTTTTTTTATCCTCCGGCGGATGGGGAAAAATAAAGCTTTAGCTCACCACACTTCCACGTATTTTCATACGCGTCGTGTGTCGATTTAACTCAGTTGCTTTCGCAGCCCAACGCTAGCTGGCGCACCCTTCGGATCCCATTGTAGGTATAGCGTAAGCTGTCCCTATCAGTGGTCTTCGTTACAACCCCGGCAGCGCAAGCTGCCGTTGTATACGGATGCGTGTGTATGTCGACCCGGCCTGTCCCCTGAGGGTCAGGTTCGGTGGAGATAGCCACCCGGAATGTCATCTTCCGGGTAGTGTGGGACTTGCGTAAGCTCACCCACTATCAAAACCCCTGGCCATGGGAGATGGCCTTCCGCCGGACTTGGTCCAGTTACGGTCCACCCTACCCATTCGGGCGTTGGTCCTCGGGCGAGCTTATCGTTTTTAGTATTTTGTCGTCACATAGGCACATGGGACAGTCCGTATTTGGTTGTCACAGCAGGATCGACGAAAAAAGTTTCTCCACCGTCGTTGTCAAAACACATTATTTTTACGTTGGCATTTTCGCTTCTTACAGGTTGCTGTTTCGTTGTTCTTGGCGGGGGGGTTATATTTTGTTTAGCTGTAGACTACTGTAGAGGGCTTTGGGAATATTTTAGTCATGTTCGTTCTCAGCAACATGGAGGAAGCTTTGCCCAGCATATTACAAGAGCGGATTCTCATGGGAAGACAAGAACGATATGAACGTCAACATCAACAACAATAACGAAAACACCAAGAAAACGACCTTGGATGGGGTGTTCTACTATTTTACTGTTACTTGTTGTGTACCTGGTAGGTTTTTGTGTTTTTTGCTGATTTTTTTTCTTGTTATTCCCGCATCTCAGTCGTGGTCATTATTTTTCTTGGGTTTCGATGTTTCTTTCCTTTGGGTTCGAACCTCGGTGTGTACATCATTCGATCCTCTTTGACTTTATATTGGTGTGTACATCATTCGATCCTCTTTGACTTTATATTTATTTTTCCCCTCATATTTTTGTTCTTTACGTACCGGCTCAAGTCAAATTGAAAGTATTATCGTATGCATATTATGTAAAATTATTGTAACATTAGGTGTGTGAGTTTTGACATTTTTAGGGTCGCTAATACTCGTTGTGGATCTTCGCAAGCTGTGTAATTCACCGGTCGCACGTTTTTAGTACTGGTATTGATTTTTTTTTCATGAGTCAAAACCTCGTAAGTGGTAATAATTGACATTAATCCTGCAATGAACCATGAAGACATTCACGTTTTAGGTGACACGGAAAGCAATGTAGGTGCATTACATCGTTTTCCTCACACTGAAATCGAATCGAAAAAAATGAAGTATCCTTTTTTAGTACCATCGTTAATCTAGGTATTAGAATCGTGAGATATGCACACCATTTATGTAGATATTATTATACTGGAAATGCTGCTTGCTGTTGTTGAATTGCAGCAGCTGCCGCTCCTACTGTTGTTGACATTACATATACATAAAAAAGTTGTTCGGGGGCTGCTGCTGCTGTTGTTGTTCGTCATCGTGTGCCTGATGACGCATTTTGTCGCTGTTTTTTTTGCACCTGATTTCAGTGTTTTTTTTTATTAATTCAAACAAGATTTATGTGAATGTACCCCTTGGCAGTGCTGTCGCATGTACAGCCTCGATTGCCTGTAATCCTATACTCATGATATACAAGGGCTCCGCTCCGCGGGCGGCTGACGCCGGCCGCTACGCTCGCGCAAGGCAAGGAAGAATGCAACCAAAAACATGTGAAGGGGGCATAAAGAAGGGGCCCACGATTTGGTGCGGACAGCGATTTGACAATGCCAAGAGCTGCTTGTGCAGAGCAAATTGCCTTGTTTGTTGTGCTCAGCTGTGCTGTGTGCTTTTTTTTTGTACCGGTGTTACGTTCTGATCGGCGGTACGGGGGTACTTTGCGTGGGGGAAAAAACAGGGGGCCGTGCAAGATCGAATACATGTAGAAAAAAAAAAAAAATGAAAAGTATAGACTATAGTACACAACAACACGTATTGTACCCGGTACTGCTCTAGTCCATGTTCGAAATAACGGACACAGCGCAGCACGACACAGCACCGCAGCGAAGGGCACACGGCACCGCACGGCGCTACGCTGCGCTGCTGGGCTGTATAAAGCCGGACTGATCTGAGCTGGGCGTGTATTGTGATCCAACAGCGTAGTACCTGATGGTATGTACAAACCTGGTGGGTATGCACTATAAGCGTCAAGGTCTTCTGGTGGGTTCGAATCCCGGCGTCATCGAGGAAAAAAATGATCCTCATGAAAAAAATAATAGATATCTACGTGACTTTGTGGTCTTCTACGAGTAGATAGACTGTCCGCTTATAAGCCTGGTGGTGTTCTTTGGTTGAATCCAGGGGTCATATGAAAAAGAAAATGATCCTCATGAAAAAAATGATATTTATTTTATGGTAAAAAATGGTAGTACTGGTAGATACACCACTGCTGCTGTGACATTGTGGTCTAAACTAGTACATAGACTATCCGCGTATAGTCCTGGTGGCCTTCGCTGGTTCGAATCCGGGTGTCATCGAAAAAAAAATGACCCTCATGAAAAATCGATTTTCATTTGTCGAAAAAAAAATTAGATAGCAATGTGACTTTGTGGTCTAGTAGATAGACATTCCGCGTATAAGCCTGGTTTTCGTTGGTTGAATCCAGGCGTCATGGGGGAAAAAAATATACCCTTGAAATAATCGATATATATTTTATTTAAAAGTTGAAAAAGTCTGCTGCGAGTACGACCGATTGAATGGTTGAAACTCAAAGCAAGAAATAAAAAAAAAGCTGGACCAATTGTAAATGTTCAGAAGAAGATGGAAAACGAGTTCGAACGAATCAAATTTAAAGGAGATGGTAGAAAATGAACGAGGAAACAACTGAAAAACGAAAAAAATACAGTAATTGTCATAACTGGCCCACAGCTTCAGCTTGCTCCTGTTGTTGCCTTGTGCTCTGTGCCCTTGGGCGCATTAAAAAAAAGCTCGCATGGACGTCTATTAAAATGCAAGTTCAACTCCCTCGCATGGACGTCCTTTGAAATGCATATTCAACTCCCGAAGAAACAAAGTTGCAAGTTCAACTCCCAAAAACAAAAGTTACTTGGAAAAAAAGAGAAAAAAAAATAAGGTTGAAAAAATGTTCACAACATGAAAAACGAGTTCGAACGAATCAAATTTAACGGAGATAGTAGAAAATAAACTAAGAAAAAACTGAAAAACGAAAAAAATGCAATAATTGACGAATGGAATAACCAATAAAGTGTGAAAGAAAACAAAGAAAGCTGGAGCGGTGAAATAATGTTGCCAAGAGGTGCTTGTGCAGAGCTAATTGCCCTGCGCTAGATGCTTGTTAATGCCACGTTCTGAACGGCAGTACGTGTGATGAGAACAGGGCACGTACATAATAAATGGTACCTGGTACCTGTGAAATACCTGGTACTACTGCTTGCTGTATGTTCAAAAGAACGCACAGCGCCGCACGACACAACACCGCAAAACCAAGGGCAAGACACGGCACCGCACTATGCCGGGCTGCACTGCTGAGCTATATATAGCCGGGCTGACCTGAGCTGGGGGTTGTGGACAGTGGAGCACCAGAGAGTGTGTAGTGTTGTTGGTAAGACGCGATAGTTGATCTTCTTGTTGGTGATTGACTGTTGGGGATCTGATGTGGTGTGTGGACGTTATCTAGATCTGAAGACAACTACTGTAGTAGGGGTTTCTACTTATCCTCTTCTGGATTCTGATACAGGGGTTCGGGGATGAAGTTAAAATCGCTTGTTTTCTTGTGTTCGGAGCTAATACAACAACTTCTCTCTTCTTTCTTAGCACCTGAATGGTGCTGACCAGCCCCCCTCAGGCCAAGGGGGGATACTTTCTGGTCAGTAGACCTTGCCTAGCTTAGGCGTGTCTACAATTATCGATAATTCAGGTTGAACACACCGACGTTAGTCAGGGATTTTTTCTGGTACGATTGCGACAGCGGCAAGCAGGTGTGGATTGGGCCGCGTTCCGGCAGGAAGCCCTCTGACCCGATGAGGGCGGTGTCCATATGCTGCCTCAGGACCCCGAACGAGGTCTGCTGTGGTCGTACGAGGGGCCGCTAGAGGCGATGTCCCAGCATCGCACCCGGCGTGGAGGGTCTGCAGCAGCAGGCTCCACATCTGATGATGGCGAGGTTCGAATCGGGTTGATTCACTTGGTTCTGTGAAATCTCGCAGTATAGGCACGATTTTGATCCGCTGAAGGTTCAACTCGGGCAGCAAAGACACACCCGCCGATCACAAGGGCTCAAGGCTTTCGGGGGGCATGCTGGCGAGGTGAACACACTGAAATGCGGTGATTCAGCGGTGCCGACTGCGGGCTGTCGCGTCGCGCGTCCCGAGGGGGAAGGCGCGACATCACGTGCGAAGCGTGTGATTGTGCCCAACGCGGCGAGATCAATCTCCCTACCTGCGCTTCTAGATCGTCGCGAGGATATCCACTTCGGGAGGCGGAGCGAGGAGTGAGGAAATCACACGTGTATACAGCCGTTCGAGAAGGCGGTTGCGCTTTGTATTTCAGAATAGGAGGAGCTGGAGTGCCGCTGAAAGGGGGTGGTTGATAACTCCAATGCTTCAGGCGCTGAGAGCTTGGCGCTTGTTTTGCGAAAGCTATGTGCTGACTTGGCCTCCAATATGGAGCCCGCGCACGTCTTGATTTTGAGGTGTGAGTTTGATTTGTTTTTGAAGAAGCTGCTGTTTTTTGTCTCCAAACAAGCGAGGCTTGCTGAATGCGGAATGCATGTTCGTGTGATGAGGTTGAATGCGTATAAGGACAAACCTGAAGCATCAATGTGGTATTACGCTGTAATTTTCTGCGGTTTCCGCATGACTTTGAGCGAAAATCGTCCTGGAATGTTCTTACGGTGTTATTTTGCTGATTGCATGAGTTGTGGTATAATTGTGGATGAAAGCGGATGATACTACTAATATCCGTGTAGTCGTAAAAGGGATTTTACGATGTTTATCTTTTGGTCGGCGGATGTTTATTTGGGTTTCCGTTTGGCTTGCCACTTCGTCTATACAAGTATGTTTTGTGAAGTTTGCGTGTGAAAACATACGAATTAACACCTGGTAGTGTTATGATAATGCTATGTTTTAAGGCATGATTTGTGCCTGGTGATCGTGTGTGCATGTTTTTGTGAAGTATTGCAATGTTTCATGACTCGTAATCATTGGGTATGGCATCTAGATGTATGTGGTCGTTTATCATTCAAAAACGACATGTATGTTTTCTCTGATGTTTTTGTGTAGCTGGTGCTCACTTTTGATCAAAGCTTGTCCATGAACTACTTTGAGTAGGAACGCGCTTTTGGGGGCATTGTGGACAGTGGAGCACCAGAGAGTGTGTAGTGTTGTTGGTAAGACGCGACAGTTGATCTTCTTGTTGGTGATTGACTGTTGAGGATCTGATGTGGTGTGTGGACGTTATCTAGATCTGAAGACAACTACTGTAGTAGGGGTTTCTACTTATCCTCTTCTGGATTCTGATATAGGGATTCGGGGATGAAGTTAAGATCGCTTGTTTTCTTGTGTTCGGAGCTAATACAACAACTTCTCTCTTCTTTCTTAGCACCTGAATGGTGCTGACCAGCCCCCCTCAGGCCAAGGGGGGATATTTCTGGTCAGTAGACCTTGCCTAGCTTAGGCGTGTCTACAGGGTTCGTTGTGATCCAACAACGTAGTATGTACAAACTTATTAATAGTACCGGTTCATGGGATGATACTGCGAGTGAATGTTACTGGCATGTACGAACTAATGAAAGTACCGCAAAGCACGCAGCATGGCAAAGCAGCCAAGCACGTCAAAGCACAGCGCTGCGCTCTGCTAAGCTAGAGCTGCAGGGCATCGCAGGGCACTGCACGGCGCTGCGTTGCTGTGAGCTATAGCGCTGCGGTGGGGTGCTGGGCGGTGCGGAGCTGATGAGCCAAGAGCTAATTGTGCTGCGCTAGATGCTTGTTGATGTCACGAACGGCAGTACGTGTGATGAGAACACGGCACGTACATAATAAATGGTACCTGCGGTACCTGTATCATACCTGGTACTACTGCTTGCTGTATGTTCAAAAGAACGCACAGCGCCGCACGACACAACACCGCAAAACGAAGGGCAAGAAACGGCACCGCACTATGCCGCGCTGCACTGCTGAGCTATATGTAGCCGGGCTGACCTGAGCTGGGGGTGCGTTGTGATCCAACAACGTAGTATGTAAAACTTATTAATAGTACCGGTACGTGGAATGATTCTGCGAATGAATGTTACTGGCACGTACGAACTAATAAAAGTACCGCAAAGCACGCAGCATGGCAAAGCAGCCAAGCACGTCAAAGCACAGCGCTGCGCTCTGCTAAGCTAGAGCTGCAGGGCGTCGCAGGGCACTGCACGGCGCTGCGTTGCTGCGAGCTATTGCGCTGCGGTGGGGTGCTGGGCGGTGCGAAGCTGATGAGCCAAGCCCAGATCTCAGCTGACGAAACTCGGAGATGCCAGGGAAGCACCAACCGAGCGCTTTCAGCACGAAGATATTTGTAATTTCCCCAGCAACTAATTTTCTTAAGGAACTTCGGGACAGTTCTTTTCCCCAGCAACTAATTTTCTTTTCGGCAATTACGGGCTGAGAAGGGCTGAGAGGGGGGAGGATATGCCGAGCGAGACCTCCGAGGGGGTCGAGAACTAAGTAATAAAGTCTGTCATGCATCCTCAAAAATGATGGGCATGCGCAGAGCCAAGGCGGGCGGCAGCGCGCCACGGCGAAGCCCCCTGGTACTACTATTAGTACTGCTGTGACGGTTTTCTCCGGCTAACCTTGCTTTTTCCCTGTAGTATAATATCATGTCATACCAGTACGTCGTACGTATAATATAATGCCATACCAGTACGTATGTATATATACGTAGACTGCACAAATGGTAGCAATTGACAAGTAACACTCGGTATCATTCCCTCTATTCAACTGTTGTCTCCAGCCAACGTTCCCGATCGTGTTCCCAACCGTTCCGGACTGCATCTCCCAGCCATAACCCGACTACGTTCCCGATCGATTTCCCGACTGTGTTCTCGACCCTTTTTACGACTATGTTCCCGACCGATTCCCGACTTTTTTCCCTACCGATTTCCGGTCTATGTTCCCGACCGATTTTCCGACTATGTTCCCGACCGATTTCCCGACCTGTTTCCGGCCAGTTCCATCATCCCGTCCCGCCAAGATATCGTCGACTCCCATCCCGTCCCGTCAACCGAATGGCTTCCCGCCTTCCCGTCCCATTCCCGTCGCTCGGGAAGACCCACAAACCATTCCGCCTGCGGCGGGCTAAACGGTTACCGCCCTGTACCGACCGGTGCCTTCGTTACCGCGCGTACCGTTGGTGTTGGTGCACTGCACGAAGGAATTTGAAGGACGAAACAAAACGCAAATAAAAAAATCAGGTTGTGTATAGTGGGGAGAACTGTGTGTTGTGCGACAAATAGACCGGAAGAAAATGGAAAGAAAACCGCGGTTGAAAACGAGAAATAATCCGTGGATGAAACTTTATCAGTCAATTGGCAAAGGTAGTAGCCAATCCTTCGCTGAATCCGGAGAAATATTCGGACGGCATGGCATGGGCCGAGAGCGGTGAAGGGTGGGAGACGACTTCCGTTTGTTTATTAAGTGGAAAAATCATACCACAACTGCAGGGAAAACACACAACGTGAATTAGAGCAGCCAAGTACGCGAAACCTATGCCCGAATTCAGACCATATCTGCTACCGTGATGGAAAACATTGGAAGATACAACTTGTCATCCCCAAAGTTCACGCTGGAAAGTCTTGAGTACTGAATACCCAAAATTTACGCTCAAGGGTCTGAGTACTCAAGCACAGCGCGTAGATACAGAAGAGAAAGTTCGGGAATACGCACACGCACGCAGTACCACCACCTCTTTTGTACAACAGTTGCTGTCAAAGAAGCAACCCTCTTTTTCTGCAGTTAGTTTCTGGCAAAGACGCGGAGACAATTCTGATTTTGTAAACACATGCGCTGCGAAAAAACAGTCATCGACTGGCCTGCCGTTTGCTGGGCTAACCCGTACAGCCTGTAGGACGAAGCATTCCTCTCTCATGAAAACACTTCGGCAAATAACACATTTTGTAAGGCTACGGCGAAACCCTGAGAACGAAAGCATACACACGGAGGAAAAAAGTCTGCGTAAAAAGCTACGAACTCATAATCCATAAAGTTTACGCTGGAAAATCTTGAGTACTGAAGGCCCAAAGTTTACGCTGAAAAGCCTGAGTACTCAGGCACAACGCGTATAAGCAGAAGAGAAAAAGATCGGGAACACGTACACGCACCCTTTTGGGGGGAAACTTTCGAGAGTTAAGAAAGAGAAACAGCGCCAGCACCCTTGATGATTTTCGAGAGAGAGGTGCAAGGCTGAGAGGGAAAAGTGTGATGTGTGCGCACAGCGTTCGCGCAATTTTGAACGGAACGAACATTGCAGAGTCCGTTCATTAACGGGAAACGAAAAACGGACACATGCGATGACCCACAGCGTAGTTGCGTAGAAAGATTAGACAGCAGCAGCTGCTGCTGTAGATAGTGTACAGATCATACGTATTATAGCAACGTTGATAGCCCATGGACAGCACCATCGCAGCTGCTGCTACTACTACTACTACTGCTACTGCTGTACAAATCACACGTCATGTGCCGTTTTGTGCTGTAGACTACATACTGGTATACTTTGCTCTCTCTGAGCTGCTGCTGTAGATACTGTACGTAGGACATACCGTACGTAGCAACGTTGACAGTACATGCGTAGCTCCATCACAGCTGCTACTGCTGTACATATCACACGTGCTGATATAGAATACGTAGCTCTCTGGTCTTCTTTGATCTCTTTCCACTCGGCAGAATTTTTCGGAAATTTTGTTAGATGACAGTGTTCGACGAAGCCTGGGTGGCAAGTGTTCTCCGGGGCGTCACCTTCTGATTTTGGGTACCGTAACTCTGCTCGCACGCCGAATCTCGTGTCGGGGAAAGGTGTGCGCACATGGAAAAGCGCTGCGCTGCGTCGTCAAACTTGCCGAAGTGTAAAATGTCCAAAGGCCACGCGGAGCTGAAAGGGGTTGTGAAGTGTACCGTTTGAGAGTAGGGCGAATTGTCCCGCTTGCACGAGGGCGTTCACGCATTATATTAGTTGGGCATATTCAACGCCCCTATCACAAGTGTATCTGCACGCAGTAGACAACCAAAGGATTTTTAAAATTGAAGTTGAGTAATCGCAGAATATGAAAAGGCTGCGGCGGCAGTACCGGCACCGTCGCATCCATGATATCACCACCTTCACCCATCCACTCAAAAGCGCGATACTCCGCCTGTGCAATGCGTGCGCTGTGTATGTGTATGATATCGGAGAGAGGGCCATCAGCATTTTGTATCGGTAAATCGTTACTCAGCGGTACTGCCTAGACTTCAAAGTGTGTAAAATACGTAAAAGCTGTGACGGCATTGCCAAACATATACAGCATACAAGGGGCTCACGAAAACGCACATGCACGACGTCATCACACATCCACCCGATGCCTGCAAAACGCAACATGTAGAGCAAAAGCTGGTCGGGGCATCTACATACACAAGAGATTTTATTCGAACTCACACACGCATCGACGATGACGCACGCCCATCCATCCTCTACAAAACGCAGAAATCCGCGTTGTACCATTTTATTCACGTAACGTTGAAAAACGAGAAAGATTACATATTAAAAGCTGTGGCGACTATGCTGGGCATCAGCATACACACAGGGGGCTTATGAATACACGCATCCACAACACCACAACCTACCGTCCCCTAAGAACGCAGACGCAAAGTCCGCGCGTCTCGCCATTATATGTACTTTGCGACAATGAACGAAACAATACCCTGTGTGTGCGATAATCTGCGTCGGTTGTGCCAGGCATCATAACATACAAGGGGCTCACGATAACACGCATCCGCGACGTAACCAGACATAGACCCGTCCCCTAACCGAACAAGACAAAGTATAGACTAAACGTTGGTGGCGATAGTGCCAGGCATCAACATACACAGGAGGCTTGAGAGCACACACGCGTCCACGCCGGGTCATCATAGTACACTACTGTATTGTCCTATCGCTGTGGCGGGTGTGCCGGGTGTCACACCATACTAGACGCTTAAAACACACACTATCGTATCCACGACACCGTACGCGTGCCCTTTCCTTTTCGTTTTCGAAGGAGACTATTATGTACTGTTGCATTCTACGGCGGTTCATGTAGAGCTATAGAGAGCTCGAATGCGACTGTGAAACTGATGCATTGTCTGGAGAAGGCGCGCCCAAAGGCATCAACGGCCCGTTGTAGGCCTGAACGCACTTTCTTGATCGGGAATACGGAAAGCAGCCGCACCCCTCTGCCTCCGTGTTGGTCACTGCGTCTCCGCCACGACTAGTTCCTGGGCGCCGTTCCCAAGTTGGCCGGTAGCACCCCTTGTTTTGTTTCCAATGAACGGGTGAAGGGAAACTTTCGTGTAATTTGATTAAGTCGATACAGTAGAACAGGAGGCGCGCACCATTATGAAAATAATGAGGTTCAGCTCGAATGCAAGTGACATTCACAGCGGAACCCCCATGCGAGCAGATAGACAAGAACAATAGCAGCTTCACCGTAAAAGGTATTTTGAAATTGTCTCAAACTATGCACAGGATAGCAGCAAAAAACAATGCAAGCAACGTTGTAACGCGGAAAATATAGTAATACGCTACATTGAAGAGTACTCTGAAGCTGATAAGGTTTACGCCATAATGCGAATGTTACGCAACTGTGAAGCAGAATGGACGTGCACTCGAGGCACAATTCACAAGAATACCAGGATACCAAGAGTTACGAAATGAGAAAATAGTGTGAGTCGGCAGCCAAAGGGTTATGTTCTGATTACATCTGTACCCCTGCGAGTACTCCCGGCCAAGCAGTACTGGCGAAGTCTGGGGCAAAAAATCGGAAACCCATGAGCAGTTCCACTTTTTTTATTGTCCGGCCTTTAGTGTCCCATATTGAACGCCATACAAAGTGACTTTTTTTCTTGCTTTAGTTTACGTATCATACGTCGTGTTGGATTTAGTGCGCATTATAGTACCGTACAATTAAGTATATGGCTTTTAGTACGCTGTATTAAACTCTGCATTTATTTATCGGGCCCCAACATCCGCGAGTATGAAGTGCTACGCGTACCCGTAACGAGTATTGGCAGAGATTGTACTCGCGAGTACCGGTGTATTTCTTCAATGGGGCGCAACTCTAGTAGTTTGTATTGTTTTATGTCGCCGGCACCGGTTTCAAGTAAACATGGTGCTGTCGCAACAAAACGAGGTATAGGGGGGCCGGGGTGTAGGTAGGTCAGTACAGGGGGGGCAAGGGTGGAGAGAGGGCAGGAACGGGGGCGGTCCGCAAACGGAGGAGGGAGGGGCAGACTAGCGTAGGGCGTATGTAGGTGTAGGTATCTTACGGAAGGGACGGGGGAACGATTCATCATAAGAAGGCTCTGACACGCTATGCAACATTGACGCACGCCCAAATGCTGCTGCTGTGGTCAGCAGTGGCGACAAATTTGCGACGCAATACAGCATTGGCTGTCTATCGCGATAAAGCAGAGTACCAAAAAAAAATAGAAACGCAACTGCCAACAACTGAAGTATACGGGAGTGAGACGCCGCCTAACCCGGGTTGTGCTTGAAGGGATAAAAAAAACTTACACCATTTTGCGAACGGCATATATATAGACTTTCTTACGAATATATTTGTGCTGAAAGCGCTCGGTAGGTGCTTCTCTGGCATCTCCGCGGTCGGACGGCCCAGCTTATTACTTGCGGAACGGTCCAGCTTTTCTTTGATTTCTTGCTCCACGTGTTCTATTTTTGTTACAAATATATATATATATTCAAGGGCTCCGCATGGGCGCCGGCATTCGCCGGCGCCCATGCTTCGGGTAGGGCAGGGCAGCACTCCGACAACTTAAGGTGTAGCTGTCCGATTTGGCATGCATTGAACTTTAAAGTAATGCCAAGAGTTTAATACGAACATGGGACTATGAAAGTCATGCTTTGACAAAAGAAAAACGTTATATTATACAACAAAGAAGGCAAGGATAGGCGAAACAAACTATTTTAAATGCGCCGTCAAGTAAAAGTTGGCGTCTGTCAAAATAAAAATACCGAAAAGAGTATTATTGAGAACCTGCGTCGCCTCTAGGCGAAACAAAAGAGGCCTTGGCATTAATGAAGAGACTGCACTGCTGTCCCCGTGGCAACGGAGGTTCGAAGTCGACAGGATGCAAAGTCGGTTTGCATCAAACGTCGACATGAGGACATGTCAGCCGGCGAGGTTTTGGAAGAAGATTGCTTTGTTTGTTACGTGAAGGCTGTCCCATCGATTGGTCTGCGTGGTCGCGGGCGAGGAGGAAAACGTAGAAGAGGAGGGCGATCTCTCGTTGAGGCGGCGTTGTCTAAGATTGGTGCGGGGATGGCTTTGCTCGTACGGGAGGTTGGCGTGGCGCTTCTTCTCTGTTTTTTCTCGGGAAGGCGGGATATGTGTGTCTGCTGTCTTTTCTTCGTGGGGGCTTTCACGTTGTCGAAATCGGACGCGTCCCCTCAATGCATAATATCCGGAGTGTCTCTACCATAACGACTGCTGATAGTGCCGTGCGTATTTCCTAGAGACTGACATATTATTTACTGGTAGTAATAATAATATACCTTTGCAACATTTTTTTTTCTTCATCCCATGTATTATCCCCGCACCACTCTCGCGCTCCCTCCCAGTAGTAACTCAGATCCGGGGTCACATAGCGGGCCCTCCTCCTCCCTCCCCGCTTCGGCACGTACTTTCATTTTTACCGCGAGGAGAATCCAGCATTTTCTTCCCTCGTCGACTCGCGTCGAACCAACCCACGCTGCTAGGCGCTCTCAGCAGTTAGTTGATCCCTGTTTTTTTTTTTGCATTTTTGCAAATAAAGTCAAATCTCATCGTGGTGGGTGTCGAACTCAAGGACAACCAAACGTTAGTAAACGTTAGTAATATTCGAGGGTAAAACCACTATTATTAATAGACCACCGGGGCGGCCGGCTGACAATTGATTAAAACAAAACAGGACGTTTGCATAGAGATTACATTCCCTCCCCCATATTGTATGATATTACGATGGTTGACGCGATATGTATAGAATAAAGCGCCAAATAAATACCCAAATATCAGCGTACGCGGAGTTTTAGATATCATGAATAACGAACGACCGCGACGGCAGAGCACGGCAAAGCATAGCGCTTCGCTCTGCTGAGCTAGCGGTGCGCTGCTGAGCTGAGCCGCAGGGCATCGCAGGGCACTGCACGGCGCTTCGTTGCTGTAAGCTATAGCGCTGCGATGGGGTGCTGGGCGGTGTCGAGCTGATGAGCCAAGCCCAGATCTCAGCCGATGAAGCTTCGTCAAGTACAAAACAAATGGTGCGAATCAAAGAAAAGCTAAAGCTGGACCGTTCCGCAACTAATGCACAGGCGGCATTAGCGGCAAATGGTAGAAGGTTCAACTTACTATTAATAGACAAAAAGGAAGAAAAATCGCGAAAAGGTTCAAAACCGTGTTGGCAGAAAAACCAAATTTGCAGGAAGCAGCTGAAAGGTCAAGAAACAGGCAATATTTCCGTTGTTGTTGTTGTTGTTGTCGTTCTCTCATTAACTCGCATAATCAAGTCCGTGGTCACAGGACAGGCTCCAGTCACTCTGGAGCTGAGGAATACCCTAGGGGAAGAACACAAACCAAAGGTGGTACACGCATGAATCACAGCTGACGCAATTCATGCCTCCACCAGAAACATATAAAAGTGGAATCGGGAGTCAGTATACGATGTGCCAGGTCCATGCTGGTGCATACGTCTCATTACTCGCGCCTGGAAAAACCGACTATACCGCTTGCCACCCAAGAAAGACTACCACGCATATATTACACTTGGTATCTATCACTACGCATACGCACAACAGACGCAAGTCAATTGGCAAAAAGAAACAAAGAGAAAGGAAAGAAAATGGGTGCATGGGGCCAAGAAAAAGAAAAGGTGAATAAATTTTGGGGGGTCTACTGGCGAGTCTGCCACCAGAACGATGCCACGTGGTTTTTCGACGATCTACAGCAGTACTACGAACGACTTCCGATACACCCACCGAAGCACGGACTACCGGTGAATTACGCGATCGATAGCTGGCTGTGGTTGTCACGTGTCTCTGTGTTGGGGGCCCCTGTGCGCTGCTTCTTGTTGGCTCTTGTTTGGGTAAAACATGCGGTGTGCTCCATGGTCTCACGGCAGCAATACACCAGAATCAGAACGTCCGCTCGTACGACGTATCATTCTTACAGGAAATGTAATTTTTTTTTTCTCTTTCAATAAGAACATAAAACGGTTGTTGTATATTGGACAGTGATGCGTGTACGACTAAACTTGCCAACGGCACTCGTACTGCACTTTGAGCTATCTGCTGTGGTTCTGGTTGCTACTGGTTGCTGCAGTATGTGCTAAAAGTTTCGCCCTTCGGCTACCGCTGCTGCACCTGATGTTGTGTGTGTGCCAATGTTGTCAGTTGGCGTTCATGCTCGTCGTACATACTGCTGTTCTCACCCAGTACGTACGGGTTTCCTCGTACCTCGACGGCACGACGACAGCTCAAAACAGAAGGGAGGTGACATGAAATGGCATGGACAATGGCCACATAGAAGCGAGCACAGCGGGATAGTTCGCTGCGAATCAACCGCACTCGTTCATGCCTACAGCAGAGGCTGCCTGGAGTGTCAGCGGCCGTGCTAAAGCCAGGGCCAAAGGCCGAAGAGACGGCTCTTCTACCTGCTTGGTTTTGTCTCGAGATTCTGTTACATGAAAATGTCATGATTCCATGGTTTGGGAGTTATTTTGTCACGAAACGTTTTGCGGTCGGTAATTTGTGTCGAGAAGTTGTTGGATATCGTCGGTAACTTGTGTCACGTTTTAGGTGAACCCACACTAAAAAATTGAATTTACAGCTGGCAAAACGAGCAGAAACAAAAGCAAAAAATGCCGAGCAAGAAACCAACCGAACTAGTAAAAAAGTACAGCAAAGAAACTAACGCTCGTGAGTATGCAACCGCAAAATTCCAAACATTATCACGTGTCGTTTGAAAATGATGCCAATTTTGTAAATCATTCAGGCGTTGCAGCCATTAAGTTTCAACCATTTTTCCAAAATTCCTCCTCGACACTCGCTCGGCACCCGTCCGCGTTCACGTCGATGTGCGGAACGGACACGGCAGGGCGAGGGGCGTTGGAGCCGCCCCCCGAAGGCGGCGCTCGAACCAAGCCATATTCGACCGAGAATTCCAGTTCCGCGAATCGCATATTTAGGCCGAGACAAAAAAACTCCTGACAAAGTCCATGACACCAAGGAATGACTCGATATTCAAGGAATGATTTTATATATATTTACAAGGGCTTCGCTCGCGGGCGGCTGGGCGCCGCCCGCTACGCTTGCGGAAGAAGGAATGGACATTCAGTAGGAAGGCGGAAAAGAAGCACAAATGGCGCAACTGGCGACTTGAAAATGCCAAGAGGTCCATATATAGTACAACGGGACAGGATAGAGACGATTATGATTATGAGTTTGTTATTATCATCCATTCGCCCAGTCCATGATGGGCACGTCGGAGGACTTGCTTGGCATATCCTTCCACCTCTCAGGTAGCACCTGTACACTTATTAATAGCTCTCTCTAAGTCGATCATCAATAATAAACTATCGCAGTGCATAAACACCAGGCACGCGCTTGTCAAGGACAGAGACAGGAAAACTACAACTTAAGATGTAAAGGAGCGCAGTGCCAAAAAAAACATGCTGGAAGCAGGAACTTGAACGCACACACCGCAAACATGTGAAGTACATTTGTATTCCTGAAAGACGAAGAGCACGCATTTAGGCATAGTTATCAAAAAACGATGCTGGTATAATAAACCACAACTTAACGTTCTATAAAGAACGTGCTGTCAACATTGCTTCCGAAGGAGCATGCAGGCTTGCTATGGACTCTTCCTCCTCAGCGGAGGTACCCAGCACCTTGCACTCTTGTTTTTTGTCGATGATCTTGTGGATCTGTCCACAAACGTTGAAGCACGGCGGGAGGACGTCGATAAGTATGTGTAAAAAAGTATTCGTACTTCTCTCCAGCAGACGTCGTAACCATCCAAATCATTGGAGCTCCTTTCGTTGTTAGTAATTGTTGTGGTATTGTTGTACTTGCTCTTGGTACTCGGAAAAAGAGCCGCACTTCATAGACTATATCCGCACGCCATCCCCTAGTCTTGAGCAAGAGACATGGATGTCTCGACTCGTGACACACAGGAGGCAAGATAAGAGTAGAACGTACCTCGATGTCGAACGCCCTCGTGGCACCGTGGGAATGGAATGCGGGATGTATATCGAGCAAGTGGTCGCCTGCCTTCTTCAGGAGGTCACCGACCTTGATGTCGCCGGTGCACTTCGTGTTTATGTCCTCGCCGACTTGGCGGCCCTCGGCGGCTGCTTCGCAGGGCTTCTGCAAACGACAACAACGGATGGGAATACCTTGCGTTCAGTGAATGTTCAAAATAGTAAGGCCACGTAGCTGTCGTCGATTTCCAAAGTTTGAAAGGAAGTCGTACAATTTGACACCGTTGGAATGAAAGCGGTCGTTTATGGGCAAAGCCCTGCCTGGTACCACAATGTTGCTAACACCTATGAAACCACCACTGGGACAGGAACGAACGGGATTCACAGTCGCAACTGGTAAGCGTAAGCCCCGGTATACTGCTATATAAGGCCTACCGGCGGAATACCGACAACGAAGGGTACGAGTCAGTACCTGCTGTATATATTGTTCGGTACTACTCTATTACTGCTGCTATCAACACTATTACGACCGACGTGTACTGCGATTCCTGAAGAGGTTGCGCACCCTACTTGTACTCGTTAATACAAAGAGTTCATGTGCTTGTATGAAAAATGAGTAGCAAGTAGTAGTACACCGCATCACTATATGAACAACTCGCTAACCCCAATCACGGGACTGCTCTCCAGCATCACCCAGGTTAACTTCAGCTTCTGTTTACTGCTATATATCAACCTCCAGTGTGTACTGCGACTGGTGCTGAGGTATCATGCTGCTATGTTATTTATCACTGCATGGACCATTTTTACAACCCTGGCTGACCCCCGTGATGAGACTTGCCCGTTTTCATTGCGTCTTACATGTATAGATACCACGTAGTCGTAATCGTACATCCAAAACGTGTGTTTATATCACAGCACAAAGCGTCACTGCATGGACCACTTGTCCAACCCCCGCTTACCCCGATGACGGGACTGCCCCGTACTCGTAGTCGTACATACATGAAGTGTGTTTGGCTGTACGTATGAAAAAGAAATCGCATCACACAGCGTCACTGCATAGGTCTACTCGTAGACCTGAGTACTTGTACAATTCCCGCTTATACCCCGATGACGGGACTGCCCCGTACACGTACTCGTACATGCAAAAGTGTGTTTGTACGCATGAAAAAGAAATCACAGCACACAACTGCGTAGACAACTAGTACAACATGCTTACCCCGACGACGGGACTGCCCTCCGTGACCACCAAGGCGAACTTGAGTTTGTTCAGGCTACGCGTCCCCAAGCACAGCTTCCACACCGTGTGGTAGTTCGACCACGCTGGTGTAGCACACACATGCTACAGCAGACGTTGCAGACAGGCACACAAGGTCAAACAATGTAATTTCAATGTGCATCATTATTGGAAACAGGATTCGCTTGAGTTCACCAACACCCAAAACCACATACTGGTAGTCTATTGCGCACAACTTGCAGCACACTCAGCCAACACTCAACGCAGCACTACCGAAAATACAGGGTGTTGACATCTGGTGTCTTACCTATGTCGCACGGCGCTGAACACACTGACAACGGGAACAAACTCTCAACATCATCAGTAGTATAGTAGCTGACAGCAAACATCAAATTCCTACAACACGAAGAAACGAAACTCACGTTTCGTCAAGCTCTCAGCTCCTTCGTTAGGGACGCCGATCGAAGGTGAATCACAGGTGTCCGCGTCACACCAGTCACACACACGAGGGTTGTCGCCGCTTCCCCAGTGCTTCTTGTTAAGGTTACGAAAAGCTTGGCACGTGGAAGGCTCGTCACTCCTGCAGGTGTCGCAGACAGCGTACTGGGAACTCCTGTTTTTCCTATTTCGTGCGATGAGGAAGCCGTCACAACCCTTGCTCGGGCACGGCCAATCAGGATTGCCAGAAGAAGCTGAGTCCCGTTCTTGCCCGACCAGCTTCCACACGCCTGATGCTGAACCTCCACCACCCCCACTGTTGGCGGAGCCTCCTCCCGCACTAGCCTTGGTCCGCTTCGCAAATTTCAACTTCAAATTGTTACTGCCGATCCGGCAAATTTCAAATTCAAATTGTTTGCAGCCGTCAACGGCAATTCCCTCCCAACAGCCAGCAATTGGCCAACTTCAAAAGTAAAAGTACAAAAAAGAAGTTGCTGAAAAAGCAAAATAAAAATATCAGAGAGCAAGCAGTAAAGATCAGAGAATGAGAGCTAAGTAAGAATGAGACTAGGGAAAGCAAGCAAGGCAAGGAACTTCGGGACGGTTCTTTTCCCCAGCAACTAATTTTCTTTTCGGCAATTACGGGCTGAAGGGCTGAGAGGGGGGAGGATATGCCGGGCGAGACCTCCGAGGGGGTCGAGGTCTAGGTATTTAAGTTTATATTTATTGTCACTTTATTTTTCCGATGACACCCAGATTCGAACCACCGAAGAGCAAGATTATAAGCGGACAGTCTATCTACTAGACCACAACGTCACATTGGTATCTAATTTATCTTTATAAATATGTATATGTATAAGTGTGATTTTTTTTCCTTCGGGCGCATCTCTTCGTGTTCGCACCTTTGTCCCAAACGTCGGGTGGGGTGGGCACAATTCGACCGTCGGGCTCACGTTGCCGGAGGTTTGGGCGCGATCCGCGCAGTGTGTCGCGCGTGGCAAGCCTTTTAAACGTTTTTGGCCTTGGGCACACTCAAGGCGAATCCCCGGGTTTCCGCAACATCCCCGGGGATTGGGTTTCTGCATCCCCTATCCCCGTGGACGCACGTAAGATTTGGATGCAAACCGGGTTTTTCTGCTCGTAGAGGGTACACGCACATTTCCCTATTTTTGCACAGAGCACCACGCTACGATCCCGCCTAGCAGCAGCAGTCCAGCCCCCTATCAGCAGAAGCCTGCAACTCTATGCGCGTGTGGCTGCTGTTAATGTAGGTGATTACTTTGATCGGAGCCTGCGATGCTCTACTCGCCTATACCCCACTACCTCTCGCTGCTGCTGCTTGTGCTGCTTCTGTCAAGTGACATGCCGGCGTAGAATGTAAGTGTCGTTTGAATATCACATTAGTACTCGAATGGTCCTTATATTTATGTTCATGTTGGTGTGTTTCTTAAATGATACCGTACCATACCAAGAGAGCACAACGCTACAACTCTGCCGCACAGCAGCAGCGGTAGGCAACACCATTTATGTAAGATCGCAGATGACAGACAGCAGACAACATGCGGAGAGCACAGCGCTAGCCTGCGATGCTCTGCCCGCCTATACGCCACTCCCTCCCGCTGCTGCCACTGCTGCTTCTGCTGCTTCTGTCAAGTGACATCCCGGTGTAAAGTGTAAGGATCGTTCAAATATCACATTAGTACTTGAACGTTATTTATATTTATGTTCATGTTGGTGTTCTTCTTATATGATACCGTACCACACCAGGAGATCACAACGCTACAAACTCTACCCCACAGCAGCAGCGGTAGGCAGCACTATTTATGTAAGATCGCAGATGACAGACAGCAGACAACATGTGGAGAGCACAACGCTACAACCCTGCTGCACAGCAGCAGCGGTAGGTGGCACCATTTATGTGCGCCTGGCGTGTCCTCGCTATGCTGCGGCGAGTTGCTTGTGTCGGAGCTTGTCATAAGTTGTCACCCCACCATATACCGCACTTTTCTGCTGTGCTGCCGCGCTGGGTGCGCGTGTCCATCGATGCGGGAACATAGGGACCTTTGTAACAGTAACAATTTAGATACCAACCCATCCGTATACATTTACGTCCACAAAGGCAGATATTTAACGAGTATTTTTCTGGGTTTTTTCGAAGATTGCAGATGGCAGACAGCAGACAACGTGCGGAGAGCAAAACGCTACAGGTAGGACCATGTGCGTGCGCGTGCTGTATCCTCTCTTTACGGTGGCGAGTTTTTTTTTTTGCCATAGCATATGTCACGTGTTATCGTCCTCTTGCTCCCACGTTCTCTATACGTGCCGCATCTCACGCCACACGTGCCCCTTCTCGCTTCCTGGCGGTCCCTAATAAGCTGGAGTTCGAATTATGACGCTCGTCTCGAAATCATACATATCATACGGTGTAAAACTTTTTTGTATGTTATCAAGTGGTGCTGTGTGTATTTTCTCAAGAACGGATCGATCGGTCGTGGGCGCGTCTATATCGAGTATACCCAAAAAGTGCTAAACGTACTGCTATTTAGTCCACCCAAGAAGTACTTTTTTGTGCGGGTGAAATGCGAATTCCTTATTTTTCCGGGTAAGTTTATTTGTATGTACTACAAACAAAAATGGTCATCGCGTCGGGTAGTGAAAATAATGTGTCCTTGCGCCACTCCCCTAGGCACTTACTTCCCGGAGGGGAACCTTGTAAAATTTATAAATAAGTACTTCGATTTTTCATGAGGATCATTTTTTTTTTTGCCGATGACGCTCGGATTCGAACCAGCGAAGGTCAGGATTATAAACGGACGGTATATCTACTAGACCACAAAGTCACAGCAGCAGTGGTATCTACCGATACTATTTTTTATGTGCAACTACTACTGTATATTAGCGAAACATAAATGTACCACGCAGCTTGCAAAGTTGAGTTTCAATCATTCAATCGGTCGTACTCACAACTGACGTTTTTGAGTTTTTATACTTGGAAGTGTAAAATATATATCGATTTTTCTAAGGGGATATTTTTTTTCCCCCGATGACACCTGGCTTCACCCAACGAAAACCAGGCTTATAAGCGGACAGTCTATATACTAGACCACAAAGTCACATTGCTATCTTCTTTTTTTTTTGACAAATAAATATCGATTCTTCATGCGGGATCTTTTTTTTTCGATGACACCCGGATTCGAACCAGCGAAGGCCACCAGGAGTAAGCGGACGGTCTATGTACTAGACCACAATATGTCACAGCAGCAGTGGTGTACCTACCAGTACTATTTTTTACAAATATATATCAATTTTTTCATGTGGATAATTTTTTTTTCATATGACCCCTGGATTCAACCAACGAGACCACAATGTCACATTGCTCTCTTCTTTTTTTTTTACAAATAAATATCGATTTTTCATGCGGGATCATTTTTTTTTTCGATGACACCCGGATTCGAACCAGCGAAGGCCACCAGGAGTAAGCGGACAGTCTATGTACTAGACCACAACATGTCACAGCAGCAGTGGTGTATCTACCAGTACTATTTTTTGCAAATATATATCAATTTTTTTATGAGGATAATTTTTTTTTCATACGACCTCTGGATTCAACCAACGAAAACCAGGCTTATAAGCGGACAGTCTATCTACTAGAAGACCACAATGTCACATTGATATCTAATATTTTTTCATGAGGATATTTTTTTTTCCCCGATAACACCGGGATTCGAACCAACGAGAAGACCTTGAGGCTTATACCTGGTAGTACATACCCGTACTACTACACCAGGTTTGTAAATACCATCAGGTACTACGCTGTTGGATCACAATGCACGCCCAGCTCAGATCAGTGCGGCTATATATATAGCCCAGCAGCGCAGCGTAGCGCCGTGCGGAGCAGTGCGGTGCGGTGCCGTGCCCTTCGCTGCGGTGCTGTGTCGTGCTGCGGTGTGTGCTTTATTTCGAACATAGAGCAGTACCGGGTATAATACATGTTGTGTACTACTTTTCTTATTTTTTCTTTTTCTATATGTATGTGATTTTTCACGGCCCCCTGTTTTTTCCCCACGCAAATGACCCCCGTACTGCCGATCAGAACGTAACACCGTTAACAAAACCACACAGCACAGCTGAGCACAACAGGGCAATTTGCTCTATGCAGCTCTTGGCATTATCAAATCGCCGTTCGCACCAAATCATGTGCCTCTTCTTTCTGCCCCCTTTACATATTTTTAGTTGCATTCTTCCTTGCCTTGCGCGAGTGTGGCGGGCGGCGTCAGCCGCCCGCGGAGGGGAGCCCTTGTAACTACTTATTTTCATATTTTTGTTGAATGTGCTCGGTTGGTACATCCCTGGCCTCTCAAGACCTTCGACTTGGACATCGCCTCCTTTCATTACTGGCGGAACGGTCGATCTTGTTTTTATTTATTCCTTCACATCTTGTTTGTACTTCCACGAAGTTCCACTATACCAGGTCCCAGCTGATGTAGCTTGGCTCATAATCAGCTCAGCTCCGCCCAGCAGCGCACCGCAGTGCTGCTAGGTCAGCAGCGCATCGCCGTGCAGTTCCCTACGGTGCCGTGCCCTGCCGTACCGTGCACTACTGTGCGGTGCTGTGCCGTGTTTTGCCGTGCTGCGTGCTTTGCTGTATACTTGCTCTTTCGTACATGCCAGTATCATTCGAAGGATCATACCACGTACCGGTGCTGTTACAACAAAACCAGATTTGTACATATAGTACATTGTTGGATCACAATAAATGCGCCCCCTGTATTATGATTAGTGTGATTGTACCAAAGAGTATGAAGGAGAAGTATCGGGAAGGGAACGCGAAATTCGTAAAGCAATTGTAAACAGTGCGGATGGCAGCAGCTAAAAAGATATGAGGATGCTCAAGTACGACGAGTAATACAGTAATAAGCGCAGAATTAGGAATGTACCCACTTGAAACAAATAGAGACGTGAGAAAGTTGTAAATGACATTATAAAGTAAGGAACATGCCAGAAAAGAGGCTCCCAGCCATAGCTGATAGGGCTGTATGGGAGGACACTACACAAGGGCGTGCTGGAATAAGATGGGATAACGTAGTCGAGAAAAAATAAAAGGAATTAGGAGACTAAGAAGAGGTACTGCCCATAGAGAAGTTTGGCGGGTACAAGACAGAAGTAAAAGAAAGGATAGAAGAAAGGGAAAGGCTAGCGCTAAGAAGTAAGGTGAAATAAATAAACACTTAAATATATACGGGGGGTTGAGGGAAGATATTGGAATGAAAACGTATTTGCGCGGCCCACTGGACTACGCGAAAAACATGACAGTGCGATTTCGTGTAGGGGACGTGGACCTGCCAGAAAGAAAGAGATATACCAGTAGTCAGGAGAAGGAGGACGTGGTTGCACATATGTGCCCGTGTGGCACAACATTAGAGAGTAGGACTCACATAGTAGGAGAATGTGAAGTGTACAAGGAACAACGGGATGTGTTAGAGGAGATGAGGAAATAAGACGAATGTGACATGAAGAGTTTGGTAGTCTAGAGAGTAGCGAGAAAACGATCGCTATCCCAGGAGATATATGGTGGCCGCAGACGGCAAAACAAGGGGGATAGGATAAGCAAACAGGTTTAGGTAATATATGGAAAGAGCGTGATGAGCGCCCAAATGTTGGAGGTGTCTCTATTATGAAATAGGAACGGTGGTCCTTCTCGAAAGGGGTGCGTGGTCAACGGTCAAATGACTAAGGCAAGCCACAAATGAGTACGCCCCCCCCCCCCCCCCCCCCCTGACTCCAGCTTTATGATCGAAAACTTTGTCGAAACTCATATTTGCAAGCTGTGTATGTGATACTCCTATCGCGCGTATTACGGGTTGTGTGTCCTCATTAAGGGTATAGGTCGGCGACTCCCCTTGCAACTACAGTGTAGCTATCAGGGTCAACAGGATGATGTTGGTCAGTTTGTGCGCGGAAACTATAGAACCCGTTTTTGAGGGGGACAAAATCTGACAGCTGTGGAAGGAAATGCATCAATTTATCAAGTGAATCCTGTAAGCCAAATAACCGGTGAGGGGAGGGCGGAGTTTTGAAAGACGTGAGGGCCTGGTTTTGATCAAGAGGGAGCGGGGGGGGGTGGGGGGGGGGCAGCTCAATCTGTGCGTGGCAACTATAAGTCCTATCCTGTAAGTCGTACAACTAGCGAGGAGAGGGCGGAGCGCTCGAGGGGGTGGGGGGGGGGAGGGGGGAGGGGGGCGGGTGGGGGGCGAAGTTTTTTTTTGTAAATTATGTCCCATATATGTAGGGGTTGGCTATACGCGTGGTGCTATGTCTTAGCGATGGTGCGGGTGGTGGGGAAGGAGGGGGCATTGGGGGGGGGGGGGAGGGGAGAATTGCAGCAGCAACATGGATGGCTCTGGAAAGATAATGAGGTAATATCAAGTGCGTGGAAGTGTTTATTACTCTGGCAGATTTCGATGTTAGGTGGGGCGTTTGAGCAAGAGGGAGCGGGAACAAAAAGGAAAGGGGGGGGGAACGGGATTCCAAGAGGTTTAGGTCACATATAATATAAAATACACTCCAGCTGTTAGATCGAAGATTTGGTCGAAAATCTTTGCAAGCTTGTGTGTGATACTCCGATCGCGCGTATTACGCATATATGTAGGGGCTTGCTATACGCGTGGTGTTAGGTCTAGGCGACCGTGCGGGTGGTGGGGAAGGAGGGGGCGTTGGGGGTGGGGGGGGGGGAATGAATGAAAGCTACGTCATGGATGGCTAGAAAGATAGTGACGTGATATCAGTTGCGTAGGAGTGTTTATTACTCTGGCCGATTTCGAGTGTAGGTGGGGAGTTTGAACAAAAGGGTGGGGAGAAAAAAAAACGGGGGGGGGGGAGTCGGAAATGAATTGGAGCTACGGCATGGATGGCTAGAAAATACTGACGTTATATCAGTTGGCTGGTAGTGTTTACTATGGCAGATTTTAATTTTAGGTGGGGGCTTTTCACGGGTCGGGTCAAATTTAGTGGGTCTGGTCGGGTCGGGTAGGGTCAGCTGACCCGACCCGACCCGTGATAATTTTGAGACGTCTTGACCCGACCCGACCTGACACGCGAGAAGTTCGAGACGTCTTGACCCGACCCTACCCGACCCGCGAGATTATGAAAACCTCCTGACCCGACCCGGCCCGACCCGCGCGATTTTGAAAACCTCCTGACCCGACCCGACCCGACCCGCGAGGTTTTGAAATCCTCCTGACCCGACCCGACCCGACTCGCCACAATTCGGGTGACCCGCGATATGCGGATTTTATGCGGGTCAGGTCGACTTGACCCGTGACATTCTCACGGGTCCAAGTCGACAAGTCACGGGTCAAAACTTGTAAACCTCGGTCGGTTGGTTGGTCCTTGGCCCCTCGTACTTTTCCCAGTATGTCGTGTTCTCTGTTTTTTTCACCGGCATCGTTTGCAGCTGATGATTACGTCATGTGGTGTGCGAGCGAAAAATGATAAAGAAGCCGCAACCCAACAGGGGCTGCGATCCTCGAGAATCCGGGGTCTGCTACTGGTGCTTGATGCTGCCAGTGCTGCTGCTGCTTCTGCTTCTGCTCCTGCTGCTGCTGCTTCGACGACGGCTGCCCTTCCTTGCCTTTTTACGTTTGGTCACATTTCGCACTGGTATGACTGTAAACTTACTACTGTTGTTACGGCTCCGGGGATTCACGTCACACTGCTGTATGCCTCGGTACGAGTAGCTAGGGATACCACCTGGTGATTGTTCTGCACGCTGTGATAACGTATGACCGGAGCATCGGCACGAAAGAGGCAAGAAGCGCAGAGGTTTGTATTTTTTTTACGGATCCGCGGGTCGGACCCGCGGGGCGCCTGCGCGGCAATGGCCCTCAGCTGTAATAAGTTTGGATATGGCGTATCCGCGAGCCAGATCCGCGGGTTTAACCCGCGGATCAGCCGAAAAACAACTCGCGGGTCATGATGGCTTGACCCGCGAGTGACCCGAATCTCGCGGGTCATGACCCAACCCGACCCGCCAGATTTTGAAAACCTCTTGACTCGACCCGACCCGACCCGCGAGATTTTGAAACCTCTTGACCCGACCCGGCCCGACCCGCGAAATTTTGGAGCCTATTGACCCGACCCGACCAGACCCGCGAGATTTTGAAACCTCTTGACCCGACCCGACCCGACCCGACCCGTCGGGTTTTAAAATGTTTCGACCCGACCCGACCCGACCCGCGAGATTTTGAAACCCCCTTGACCCGTGAAAAGCCCTGATATATAGCTCAGCAGCGCACCGCGATACGGTGTCTTGCCCTGCGGTGGGGTGCTCTGTCGTGCTGTGTGCTTTCTTTCGGAGATACTGCAGTACCAGCGGTATTTATCTTTTTCACACTTCTACTTTCCAGCTTCTGCACAAGCCGTGGTCACAGTTGTCTTCCCTTCTCCCCCTCGGTTGTTGCCTTCAATATTTATTGCGCATAGGGTCCAGCAATCCCATTCGAAGTACCAGATACCAGTGTGTAAGTGTTGGGTACTCGTCTTTTGGCGTTCTTCAATTGATTGTCCTCTCTCGGTCCCCTTTTTTTCCCCCGGCTAATTACACCCGTACTGCCGATCAGAACGTGACATCACCAACAAGCACACAGCACGGTGCACAGCACAGGGCAACTACCTCTGCACAAGCAGCTGTTGGCATTATCAATTAGCTAGTCGCACCAAATCATGGGCCTCTTCTTTCTTCCCCCTTTACATGTTTTAGTAGCATTAGTCCTTACCCAAGATACTTTCTGCCCTCTTCACATGTTTCACTTGTTTTCTTCCTTTCGCGAGCGAACCGGGCTGTGTCAGCCGCCCGCGGAGCGGAGCCCTTTTACGTATTCATCTATATCAGATCTTTCCAAAGCTATTATTTTACTATTTTGGCTGTGCCGGGGAATCGGGGATTACAACAAACCTAAGAGCAAAGAGAGAATCACGCGACAGAAAATGGTAGAATGAACAGAAGTCCTGCAGGCAAGTGCAATACTGCGTGTATTTACCGTTACTACATACCCGACGACATTAATACAGACCTTTCCAAAGCTATTATTTTACTATTTTGGCTGTGCTGGGGAATCGGGGATTACAACATACCTAAGAGCAAAGAGAGGATCACGCGACAGAAAATGGTAGCATGAACAGAAGTCCTGCAGGCAAGTACAATACTGCGTGTATTTACCGTTAATAATACCCGACGACATTAATACAGTCAGTTCAGGTGTTGGTATTCGTGGGATTCGCGTGTATTCAGCCCTTGGAGTCTTCAAAATTTGTGGCACTACCGTGTACTTCTTAATAACCGGTACTCGCGAGACAAAGACTGGGTGTCGGCGACTGGTGTCGGTACTCCGACGACCTTGCCAGTTCATCACGATGCGTACTCATGTACCAGGAATAAGCCAGTCTTGAGATTGTTTTTTATTTTTATTTTTTATTATTTATCGTCGCTTCTACTCTCCACCCTGTATGTGCCTTCTTTTTTGACGCGCATATGGGCATTCCCACTGCTCGTTGGTTTTCATCGAATGTTGCTAAGATAGCTCACGCTCTCGTGCTTTCCGATAAACAATTTGTTATGAGAAAAAACACCACGAGTACATTGTGCACTCGGTGAGAATTGAACCGGCGAAACTGATTCTAGTAGGTACGAAGATAACCTACTGTACCAAGCCTCCGGGGGGCGCTGGCATATGTACGCAATAACTTTAACATTTTATAGCACACCTGTGTTGCTTCGCCCACAAAACGAAAAATGATATACAACCTTTAACCTCCAAATACTATTGAAACCGATTGTTGTCAGCGTTCTGTGCTCTTTCACGGGCGCCGTACTCCCCACTGAAGCCTTTAAATGACGCACGATGCCCGTAGGAACCCCAAGTCATTATATAGTATGGTCCGTAGTTGGTGTGGCCTTTGTCCGGTGCGCCGCGGCCATGTAGTGTATCGTTTGTGAATTGTAGCTTTTGCGGGGTGGCTACGTACGCTAACAGCAGTTGCGCCGCCAGTTTAGGCATTTTTCGTCGTCACTGTCGCGGTGTGGTAAATGATGACGAAATCGCTCATTTATAAGTTTCGTATCATAGGGCTGGGCACAGGCTGACTCAAGTCAGTATCGATTATACGGTGATGAAAGCAATCAGTATACTGGACTGCAGCAGTATACTGGCGGAGCGAAGCTAGTAACGCCGAACGAAGCAACTGAGCGTAGCTCGACCAAAGGGCTCCCCCTGGCTCGTGAGGGAACCCCGCTGGAGACCCCAAAAATGCGCTTTTTCGCTTCGTTTCCCATCACAATCGGGGCTCAAAACTGTATTGGCCGGGGGTGGTTGCGGTCATCTACGCAGAAAAATTCATGAAAAAGTTACGAAAAATTCATGCAGCAAGTGGCGATGTTGTGACGTTCTTCATGTTGTTGGTGTTCGCGCACAGGTACAAGTCGGTGCATTGTGCATCGTTCAGACGTCTCATACTTAATACAAGAGCTCCGCATGGGTGCCGGCATTCGCCGGCACTCATGCTTAGGGTAGGGCAGGGCAGCACTTCGAATTGTTCGATTCAATACTTGGTAGAGTGAAAAAGTCACCACACAATCATAGTCTGCACGTACAGTATGTAAGGTAATACCAAGAGTTCGATATAGAAAAACAAAACATAACAATGTACTACTATTAATAGCTGCCGTTTTTTTAGTGAATACGATTCCGAGCTTCATTCATCAGATTTCGATCGGATAAACCCGACCACACGCCGACTGACCCTTTATTCTGGCGATGAAACGTGTCGAGTGCGTTTCTTATGATAGTTTAACTTAATCAAGCATCCGGGCCCAGTAGTCGCTGACCATGTCCGCTGCGTGTTCTCTTTGTAGCCACTGAGAGACGCGCACTGAGCCAGCTTCTGAAATATACAATGCATGATATAATAGTATCATCTTGATCCGAGCCTCTCAGATCGACTGTCTGTGTGTTGTCTGATCGTGGAGAAACGTGCTGACGTTGTTCCAGGCGCGAAACACGGCGGTATGACTGCCTTCGTCCTTCAACTCCTCGAATGCTATTGCACTGCTGCTGCTTGTTGCTAGCTGTGTAGATCGCTCACTTCTTGTAGATGCAGCACGCGACTACAGCGCTTACGGTTTTGTCAGCTAAGTATTTCAGACTCGAGTTTTAAAAGACGAAATATAAATATGTCAGTTTTGTCTGATCGCGCATTGGACAGGATTCATAGACAAAGTAGGCGTCACCCGGGCACGATAGGGTCACATGCCGGGATCAGGATCCATCCACACATGATACCTCCCCGCACGGTGTGGAAATCCCAACCCCACCGGCCGACTGACAATCTGATGTTGGTAAATCAGTGGCTTCTGGAGAAAGGTATTATATTAGAGAGACCAATGTCTGGAGCGACAGGTCAGAAAGTGGAGTGGGTCATGTGGGCCAACTCTCCACAGCCCAGTAACAACCGCTCGTAGTCGAATACCTAAACCTCCTCGCATAGTGCCTACTCGTACGTACCCGTGGGACTGCTCGTGGGTGATACCACGAGACGATCCCTGTAGCTTACCTCCGTGACACAACGTATGTAACTGTAACTTATTGCTAGGCTGTTCGTTGAGACAAGCTATATCGTGTTAGCAACACTACAGGAATGTTCCTACTCGTCAATGTGTCCAACGTACCGACATACCAACGTACCGTACACACCACTACGGTCCGATGTATAACTCGTGCACATGTACAATCTACCGAAGTACCGCAGCACCACAAGAAGAGTATTCTGGTACAACAACATACAATCAACAGTTCTGCTATTCAAACCAACCAATCAGAGTTTCACCGCAGTACAGTTGATACATACATGCCGCTATCACGAACACCCTCCTTAGGGGCTGTTGTATCTACCAGACCAAATACATATCAAACAAAAACAAAAACAAAACGACTCAGACTTCTACTTCTTGATACCAAGTGCAAAGTCGCGGTGAACTTCAAAAAGATCTCTCGGCAACGCCTTCGTGAGGATATCCGCGTGTTGTTTCTCGCTGGGGACGTGGGTGACTTCGATCACACCCTCCTCGGTCAGATTCCTAAGAAAGTGGTGCCTCACATCGATGTGCTTACTCCTACTCGAGCTCAGCGGGTTCTCTGCGAGCGCAATCGCCCCCTCGTGGTCTTCAAGGACATCTATCTTACGAGGCTTCGCACTAGGCCTCAGGAACTGAAGCATTCCGTTCACAAACAGAGCCTCCTTTACACCATCTCCCATCGCAAGATACTCTGCTTCTGAAGTTGACTGTGAAACGCATTTCTGCGTCCTAGAAATCCAAACTACAAGCATCGCCGCCACGAAAACCATCGCACCCGAAACTGATCTACGGTCAGTGGCCCTACTTGCAAAGTCAGCATCTACAGACACCAACGTGCCTGCGTCTACCGAACTATCCTGCTTGAACTTCAAAGTCAGATGCGCCGTTTCCAGAAGATAATTGAGAATCTTCTGAGCTGCCTTCCAGTGGCTCCTCTTTGGTTCGTGAGAGTGCCTCGCCACCGCCCGCACAGCATTCGCGATGTCGGGCCTTGTCTGGCTGGCGATCCACATCAGGCTCCCCACCACCTCTCGGAACGGCACATCTCCTGCCCCCTCATCCTCCATCACGGACCGCTCTCATTCTCGTCGGCCTCGGGCTTTCCAGTCTGGGAAAGATGAGGGATGATGCGAGCCTTGCAGTCGAGCTTCATGTGACCCACCTCCCCACACTTGTAACACCTCCCCTGAAAAGACTTCTCCGAGGAATCAGACTCAGAGTTAGACTTCTGCTTGTTGTGCTTCTTGAAGTTACTCTTCTTCTTCGCAGGCCTAGACACCAGAGCAACACTATTCTGCTTCTTAGAACCACCCTGTGCTGCAAGTCTAGTTACCGCTCACGCACTTTGGTCTCGATGAAAGAGGGGTCATTCGAACAGAACACCACAAGAGTCTCACGTAAAGTCTTGTACTCGGGGGACAGTCCTTCCAGCATGAGATTGCACACTTCACGATCATCCTTCGTTACTTCAAGCATGGTCAACACACCAAGCGTCTCTTTGATGGATGAAAAGAAAGTTGTGGGATTCTCGTGGAGACGCATGCGCAGAGACTTCAGTTTTTCTTCCTGCACTCGAATTTGACTCTGACTCAACGGTAGAAAGTGATCCTTGAGCGCGCGAAAAGCCTTACACGGGGAACCAGCTTGCCTTGCCATGTTTTTGTGGCTGTCTTTCTTCAAGCAGTCGAACAGAAACCACCAAGCAGTCTCATGCTGACGCAGTACACCAACGCTGTATCCCTTCTCTACCGAAGGGGTCAAGTCGAAATTAACGTCGGCGATTTTAATGTCGATATCACAGGTGAACGGCTCGCTCAGATTGTAGTGACGAGCTTTGAGCAGAAAATTCTGCGACCATGAAGGATACGATACATCAGTACCGATAAATTCAGGAGCCTTGGGAACTTTCTTGAAAAGACCCCCACCCAAGCTCTCCCCCGAACTACTGTCAGCCGCTGGGATCAGTGTGTTCCCACTAGCGACTTTTCCCCACCACTCACTTGCTGAGGTAGTGGGCGGAACAGAGGACTGGCTACCTAAAGCCCCACCAACAGTCCCGTCAACCGAACCAAAGTTTACTGCAGGAACAGAGGAACGATTCTCATCAGAAACACGCGGGTTCAAGCCTGGGTCTACAACACCCCTACTCCCAACCCTCATGTCGGACACGCCAAAGCCTAGGGTATCGCCTCCCGTACTCCCCGCGGTCCTACCGGCGGCACCCGATTGGTGCACACCAGACTCTAGTTCGATGCCTCGCGGCGCGGCACGCGAACTAGAGGACTCCACATTCTCCCTCTGGTGTGTCTCAACAACTGTCTGGAGCATCTGCTGCTGGTTAGAAAACATATCCAGCATTTGAGACACTCGAGACTCTAAGGAATCCATTCTCTCACCAAAGCCCTGCGGGTCACCCTGTTGGTTTGCCGCAGGGTCACCTCCCTCCTGTTCAGCCATGACGAGGCCGGTTGATCAAGCCGCCGTCACAGTCTCGTCGAACACAGTCCAGGGGGACGTACAGCAGTCGACCGATAGCGCTATAGCGTGTTGGTAAATCAGTGGCTTCTGGAGAAAGGTATTATATTAGAGAGACCAATGTCCGGAGAGACAGGTCAGAAAGTGGAGTGGGTCATGTGGGCCAACTCTCCACAGCCCAGTAACAACCGCTCGTAGTCGAATACCTAAACCTCCTCGCATAGTGCCTACTCGTACATACCCGTGGGACTGCTCGTGGGTGATACCACGAGACGATCCCTGTAACTTACCTCCGTGACACAACGTATGTAACTGTAACTTATTGCTAGGCTGTTCGTTATATATATATAAGAGACAAGCTATATCGTGTTAGCAACACTACAGGAATGTTCCTACTCGTCAATGTGTCCAACGTACCGACATACCAACGTACCGTACACACCACTACGGTCCGATGTATAACTCGTGCACATGTACAATCTACCGAAGTACCGTAGCACCACAAGAAGAGTATTCTGGTACAACAACATACAATCAACAGTTCTGCTATTCAAACCAACCAATCAGAGTTTCACCGCAGTACAGTTGATACATACATGCCGCTATCACGAACATCTGATTGGCCATGGTTCGCATGTTGAGCCAGGTCCACCTCCGGAGGATATCGGGTCCCATCCCCGATCCAGAGGTCGTTCCACATCTCTAAAACTTCCATCAACCGGGGAAGCAAACGGAGTTTTCTTGGGTCGACACCACCCTGCACGGTGGGAAACCCCAATCCCGTTGGCTAATCGCTGATTGGTTCGAGCTCCACAGCGCCATCCTAGGCGGATAGAGGCCCATCGATGGGGGGCATTTCTGTCGCACACGGGGAGAATAGGGTCCCATCCCCGATTCATGAATCCCCCGAATCTCTACAGCTCCAAAAACGCGGGAACAATAACGATGACCTCCCGTGTCGACACCACTCCGCACCACGTGGAACTCCAACCATATTCGCTTACCGCTGATTGGGTGGGGCTCGGACATAAATTTAACGCCACCATGGGAGGATATAGAGTCCTGTGCCCGTTTCAGAAATTCTAGCAAACCGGAGACGATATCCGATTTCTCCCGCGGGTCGGCACAGCCCCGCACGATCGTGCGACAATAATCAATTATTCACATTGGCTTATCGTTGAGTGACTGTGCAGCTCGTAGAACCAGGGGCACCCGGTGAGGAGATAGACCAGCAAACGGCCGGGGGGCGTTTCGACGCACCCGATGAGGATAGGGCCCCATCGCCGTTCCAGAAATCCTTCCATACCCCATCAACGCCAACAAACCGGGGACGAAAACCGACTTCTCCCGGGTCGACACCACACCGTACGGTGTGGAAGCCTTAGCTAGCTGAGGTTCGTATACCACGCCAGCACCACAGAACAGGGTCCAACCCCGGTTCAGAAATCCTTCAAGGTATTTTCAACCAGAAAAAAATGGGGCAACTCGCGCTACAGCTGACTTTTTATTCGTATACCCCAACCCCGCGGTACGCGGACGTTTCATTTGACCCCCTGCCTCGATACCACCCCGCACAGTGTAACCCAACCTTCGATTGATCGGCTCGGCCGGGGTTCGTGGATGGAGGAAACCACCACTTACTAAGAAGTTCAGCAAGTTCAATGAAGTCACTATCATCTCATACTGGCCTGTGATCAGAGAAGTTGTACATGGACCAATTGCATAACATACAGCAGTCGGCCTAGATCGAGTCGATCGGTGCAACTTGCTTGGGTATCGTATTATTACAGCAGCAGTAATACACTTCACTTCTTTTCTTTTCCCATCCCATTTATTGTGATGCTCGCACTACTCTCGCCCTCCCAGTAGTACAACTCAGATCCGGGGTCATATAGCGGACTACCCTCCCCCATCCCCATTACGGTACATGCCCTGATTTTTATCGCGAGAAGAATTCAGCATTTTCTTCCCTCGACGATTCGCGTCGCATTGTACCTACCCACGCTGCTTGGCGATTTCAGCAGAGTATTAGTAGTTGATCCTTTTCTTCTCGTTTATTTCTGCAAATAAATAAAGTCAACAAAGCTCACAATGCGGTCGGTTGTTTAACTCAAGGACCAACGCTATTCATAGTATTAATGGTGTAACCCCACTAGACCACCAGGGCGATTGGCCATTCATCACTCACTGCCCCGGTGGCGTATCAGGTTATCCTCGAGCCTCGTATAGGTCAATTTCGTGAGTTCGAATCCCCTGGAGTTCGTACTCGACGTATAAATTTTTGTGGGGCTTTTTCTTGTTCACTAATTGACTTGCGGAAAGCGCGAGAGCGTGAGTTAGCAACACCCGATGAAAAATCGACGATCAGTGGGTGCTGAACCACGTATGCGCTAAAAAGGATGAAGGCAATAATCGGGGGAGGGAGGAAAGCACGACACCTGTGATCACGGCTTGTATGTCCAGAAGCTGGAAAGTAGAAGTGTGCCAAAGAAAAAAAACTCACTACTGGTAGAAGACATGATCAATCAGCAATCAGCAGCAAGGAGCACGTCAAGTACAAAGCAACACAAACATATTTTTGTCAACTGCGTACCAACACGACCGCTTGCACTTGTGTAAGGTTATAGGTGGGGACACAGAGTACCCACTTTCTTTTCCTTCGTTGAGACGTTGCTTTATTCGATTAGAGACGTTGCTTTATTTGATTCCACCAGAGCCCCGGATAGCTTCTGAGATCGGAGGCACGTGCCTCCGATCTATTTCTTAACTTTCCCGAATATAAAACGCCAACCTCATCATACGAAACCCATCCAAATGATTTTAAATTCGGATAATTACCGGCCTTTCGAGGCCGCATCTTAACACTAGCCCACCCTGATGAGTCGCATATGCAGAAATATGGGAGATTCGGGGAAACTCCAGTTCTACGAACTAGACCATGAGTCGAAGATGCGGCTCCTCAAAACCCTTTCCCACACCCTTGGAAACCACGCTTGACGCGCTAGTTCCCGCCGCTGGTACTACGCCGTGAGAATCGTCCGCACCGCAACCGGGCCGTTAACAGCGGCCAGCGCAACCGGTGGTCGCGGCGGGGGCCGTCTCCTGTGTAGAACTCCGGGATAGACAAGTCGGCTGTGCGATGGGCGTCGCTGCAGCCAGAGCTTCTGCGGAGCCCGTGCCGCCCTCGATGGGTATGGCAAAAACCGACGGTGCCAACCCGTCGGTAGCCTCGTTGGATGCTATTTGGCGGGCTTTAATAGCAAAGTCAAGCTTTAGACGACGCCATTTGTAAGATTATAGGTGGGGACACAGAGTGCCCCCTGCAGATCTGCCAATTGAGCAAGTTCTCGGGGAGTACTCACTTTCTTTTCCTTCGTAGAGACGTTGCTTTATTCGATTCCACCAGAGCCCCGGATAGCTTCTGAGATCGGAGGCATGTGCCTCCGATCTATTTCCCAACTTTCCAGAATATAAAACGCCAACCTTATGATACGAAACCCATCCAAATGATCTCAAATTCGGATAATTACAGGCCTTTCGAGGCCGTATCTTAACACTTGGCGGCGAACGATTACAGCAACGGAGTCAGGGACCACAGCAACAACAAAACACGCCGTCCTACAAAGAGTCTTATCGGGAAAAAAAAACACCAAACGCGTACGATGCGATATACGGGACGAATGCACGCCACTCACTGGTTTCTTCCGTGGATACTGTCGACTTTTACTACGACCTTTGCGTGGCGCAACTCGGAAATATCGCGACATTGGTCGTTAAGAGCCGAATTATGTGCGTCTGGAGTTTTAGACGACCCCGGGCTGTTGGGATATTTTCGCCATACGTGGTCCGCACATACCAAAATATCGCGTAGGTGGGAATTCCCACCTTCGCGATATTTTGCGGTTTTTTTTTAGGAAAGATGCGGTTTACTTGTTCGTGCCTGGGAGAGACCCACCTGCAGACACCTGGCCAGCACGCACACAGCACATGACTGCCCAAAAGCACACACACAACCAAGCGCTGCACGTATGAAGCCTCCAGCGCGGCACCATGAATAGCGAACGACCGCGACAGCTGGATTCGCCCTTTGACAGACCGGCGCCCCTGCTCTCGAGCCCGGGCAAGATGTGTGTCTGTTGCTTGGTTTCAGTTGATGAGGGCACACCGCAGTAGTAGCTAGCTGGAGCAAAGCAGCCAGTTATTCCTCTCTTGTGTCAACCCCCTTGCCTGCGTTCGTTCCTCGGCATCGATCGCTTTTAGATTATGTCTATCCCCAAGCTACCCCAGTAACCACGTAAAGCAAAACTCAAAGCACGATCCATCGCGGCTTCCGCGCCTTTATACTGTGGCGGGCAGTTGTTGCAGGCAACGTTATCTGGCCCATGCCGCGCATGCCTCGTCTCACACCCCTGGCAGCTGGTGCCCTACGCTGCTCTGGGTCTCGGACGGGACGGGGTAAATAACCTTGCTTCGTATCGTCTCGAGTCTTGGGCCCTTGATGACTCGAGTGTGGAAAATACGCCATATTCAGTTTTAGACATCACAAAGTGCCCACACAAATATCGCGATATAGAATAAAGCGCCAAATACACAAATATCAGCGTACGCGGAGTTTTAGACATGTCTAACAACAGGAGAAACGATTATTTTTCCCCTTATTTTTGTGTCGAAAATGTATGTACACCCTCGCTCCATGCCATAAAATATGTCGTAGACAAAAAGTAAATTGTATGTGGTCGTACTCGAACGTACCTACTTCGAAGTATATTGCTTGCACGAGAGTACAAACCCGTGGGGATTTTTGTTACAGTAAAGATTATTAGTTTTGGGACAAAATATGACGCCAATTTGGGAATAGTGTCTTGCCAAGTTTTATTTTATCAACCGCTCCATACATCAAGATCCCAAGAATAACTGGAAAGTACCGCTCAAAACACGTATTTTTGCGCGCTTCTCGCTTGTCTCACTCAGCATCCATCCGCGTTCGCGTCGAGGTGCTGAACGGATTGACCAGCAACAAAAACGACAACAACCACAACAACAGTCAGTATCCAGCGCAATTCTTGCAACCACACAACAAAGCGTTCGAAGCACAAATACCTTTATAATCACACCTACCTTCAGGAGTGCATCCAGGTTTCGTTTGTGGGGATAAATTTACATGGAATTCGTGTGGATATTTTTATGCGGTCCTGAAGGATGGATCGTTGATCGTGGACCAATATATACGGAACGACTCTTTGGAGCGGCGACGAAAAAGACTGACAAAACACTGCTTCTCGTACTGCGATTTTTAAAAGCGACCACTCCGTTCGTTGTGTTTTTTTTTTTTTTTGTTATGGTCTCTGGTCTGCTTTTTGTTGTGTTCTCGTACCCGGTACGCTAGCATTTTTATTGCTTCATACCTTGATTAATTGCTATTGTTCGGTTTACTCTGTCTCACAATCTGTGACCACACAATAATAATTTGTATATGCCATCACAAAATTCAAAACATTAGCAACTACCGTTTGGAAATGATGCCAATTTTGTAGATCACCCAGGCGCTGCAGACATTAAGATACATCCAAAAATCTCCGGAATTTCTCCTCGACATGCGGTATTTTTGCAACTTCTCGCTTGTCTCGCTCGGCATCCGTCCGCGTTCACGTCGATGTGCGGAACGGACACGGCAGGGCGAGGGGCGTTGGAGCCGCCGCCCGAAGGCGGCGCTCGAACGAAGCTATTCGACCGAGAGTTCCAGCTCCGCGAATCGCATACTTGGGCCGAGAAAAAAAAATACTACTGACCAAATCCCTGAAACCAAAGAATAATTATATATATGTATTTAATATTTAAGGTTACTCCATCGTTCGTACCCTTCTTGGGGCACGGGGTATTACGCCACCATCAAACAGAACACAGGAAAGCATGAACAAACAAAATTACGAAAAAAAAATCGGAAACGCGAAAGAACGGTACATGTACCCGGTATCAGCTAGCAGGTACTAAACGCAGAGAAAGATAATTACTCCCTTATTTAATATTTAAGGTTACTCCATCGTTCCTACCCTTCTTGGGGCACAGGGTATTACGCCCTCACCAGCAAACAGAACACAGGAAAGCATGAAAACAAAAATACAAGAAACAATCGGAAAACAAAACGGAAACGCGAAGGAACGCTACATGTACCCGGTATCAGCTAGCAGGTACTCAACGCAGAGAAAGAGAGACCAAACATGAAAATTGGAAGAAAGGACCGCGGGAAAAATCTCAACAGACGAGGGGTGACGGAGATCCTTTGCGTACAAACAGGAAACAGGCGAAAGGAGGGAGCGCGTAAAAAGGAGCAATAGCAGGGGGGGTGGCGGAGATCTTTCAGCGAACACGAAAATAAAACATTATTTAATATTTAAGGTTACTCCATCGTTCCTACCCTTCTTGGGGCACAGGGTATTACGCCCTCACCAGCAAACAGAACGCAGGAAAGCATGAAAACAAAAATACAAGAAACAATCGGAAAACAAAACGGAAACGCGAAGGAACGCTACATGTACCCGGTATCAGCTAGCAGGTACTCAACGCAGAGAAAGAGAGACCAAACATGAAAAAATGGAAGAAAGGACCGCGGGAAAAATCTCAACAGACGAGGGGTGACGGAGATCCTTTGCGTACAAACAGGAAACAGGCGAAAGGAGGGAGCGCGTAAAAAGGAGCAATAGCAGGGGGGGTGGCGGAGATCTTTCAGCGAACACGAAAAGAAAACATTATTTAATATTTAAGGTTACTCCATCGTTCCTACCCTTCTTGGGGCACAGGGTATTACGCCCTCACCAGCAAACAGAACGCAGGAAAGCATGAAAACAAAAATACAAGAAACAATCGGAAAACAAAACGGAAACGCGAAGGAACGCTACATGTACCCGGTATCAGCTAGCAGGTACTCAACGCAGAGAAAGAGAGACCAAACATGAAAAAGTGGAAGAAAGGACCGCGGGAAAAATCTCAACAAACGAGGGGTGACGGAGACCCTTTGCGTACAAACAGGAAACAGGCGAAAGGAGGGAGCGCGTAAAAAGGAGCAATAGCAGGGGGAGTGGCGGAGATCTTTCAGCGAACACGAAAAAAAACATACCCCCAAAAAGTTACAGGTGAACAACAAAGAAGGAAATAAAACAGATGACAAAATGACAACATAATAGAAACATAGACGATCAGCCATAGGATACACCGCAACTACGTCTCGTACACCAGATATCTGCAACAACAAAATTCCACGTATACACGTTTGCAAAAAAAACACCCAGAGAGGGAGGGAGAGAGGGGAGGAAGGGGGCGGGGGGGCGGGGAGAACTACTGTAACTAATTCCAGCAAAACAAAAAATGTACCAGGTACCAGCATGTAACATCGAGTGCTCTCAGTGCTCTTCGTATTTCTCCGTGCCCAACTACGACTATATACGGAAGGGTCGTGGATGATCGCCTGGCAGTGCATACCATCTCCGAGTTCTACAATCGATATTTCAACATCCCCGTTGGTATTTGCCGCTGTAGTGGCCCCCGCCCCGAGCGCACGTCACAGTTGTCGTGGGTTACAGTCCATACGCCTCGTCCAAACAAAGGACCCTCACCGAAGTCTCCAACGCTTTCGGGCATATGATAGTGTACCCTCTGATGTATGTATGTATAAGCGAGATATAGCGCCCGCTACGTCCCACACCGCGAAGCGCAGCACAGCTGACATTTTTTTACCAACAGTCACACGTATTGAGGCGTAAAAGGACGCACAATACGTACGCGTGAACCACTCCATTCAGGACCACCTGCGCGCACCAAGCAAGCAGCAACGAACAGCAGAAAGACACAACAACGAACATACAAAAAAAATATTACTTCGGTGGAAACGTCATTTTCTCGACTGATGCCTGGAACACAGCACAGCAGTTGTTATGAAAATCCAAGGCTTATCACGGTATTTTAGCGGCACAGGAACGGCGGTGACGTCGGGACGGGACGGTAAAACCATCGTCAAACTGGTCCCGTCGTCCCGTCCCGCCGACAAATTCTCCAACCGTTGATAATTACCGTCCCGTCCCGTCATCAAACTCTGCCCCCGTTGAACTTTACCGTCCCGTCCCTTCAAGAATATTACTCCCGTTGAAAATAACCGTCACGTCCCGACGAGATACTGTCATTGACCCTCCCGTCCCGTCATGCACCGTTGTCTTTACCGTGTCGTCCCGCCGACAAAAGTTGCCCCTCCCGTCAAATATTCACCCCTGCCCGTTGTATCTTCCCATCCACTGCCACCAAGAAGTAATTCAGACTGTATGTACATTAAGTTTCAATTGAAGTTACACGAATTTACAAATTTACGAAATACGGAAACTGAAAAAATTATCTGAAATAATGAAATAATGAAGATTTGAATTTACGAATTTACGAATTTAATATATGTGTTTTTCACATTGAAATTCACATTGTTCCACACAGCCTCGACGAGTAGCAGACTTGGTATGCACATTAAATTTTAAATTGAAGTTATACGAATTTACGAAATACGAAAAAAAAAAAATAGGAAAATAGAAAAAATGAACATTTGTCAGACCTACGATGACAATGAAAAGCCGATAGTTTGGCCTAAAAGTTTGCAACTTTTTTCGGGGGATATTTGCTGAAAGATTTCGGATAACGTCGCTATGGGGAAAATATGACTAAAATGTTTTTTTTCTGGCTCTCTTTTTGGCCATGCGGTCCAAAAGGTCAATGTGTCTATTTTTCATCTGGGCTTGATCAACACTGCCCACCAAACACGATTGACCTTCGATCTGGACATAAGAGTTAACCAATGGTCACTCCTTTGTTCCGGACAAGGCCACATGAGTGTAGGTAACAGCGCTGAAGAGGTTATCTCGATCCATGCCTAGGGCGTGAGAGGTCGCTTGTGTTGCCTGTGGTGTTCCGTCACATCCTCCTCCAAATTATGTCTGTTGCCCGTTGGGAGACGATAGAGCGTTTTTTGTCTCAGCTTTCTACAGACCAGCCGCCAAATGTGTTTTCAACAGAAGCCTGATCGGCGCCCGCCACGAATCACCGGTCGTAGAGTGAGCGCTCTACACCGAGGGGGGGTCGCAGCCCCTAACGAGCTCGCCACGCTCAGAGTTCACGACGCTGTCGTTGAGTTCGTCGAACCTAATTGTGTGGAGAACACGAAATTGCGCCGCGTCTAATGCAATATATGCTTGAGAATTTCTCAGGCCGATGTTGGTCAACATCGCCGCGAGAAATCGTTTTTTCCGCAATTCTGGAAAGTTTTAAAAAACAAATCTACCAAATTAGGTCCATATGCGACCGTTTAGGCAAAGTTTGGCTGGGATCTTCGGGAATTTCAAACTTTTGGCCTTCCATTGTCACCGGTCTTGGTATTATTTTTTTTCGGTATTATTTGCGTGAAGTTCAATCATATGATTTTCTGTGGCAACACCCATCAACCACCCGCTCGCACCCGCACACAGCACAGCAACGGCAGCAGTAGTACCGCCGTGGCCGGCACCGCGCCATGAATGCGTATTTTACGAGCGCGGCTGAGCAACCAGCACGGGCACCAGCAGCGCCACGGCCATCGCCACCGCCCCCCCCCACCACCACCAACCAACACAAGGACGACAGCCACCAGCACGACAGCGCAAGCACAGCCACCAGAAGAGCTACCAGCTGGCACGGCAATCGTTCTTGGGGTAGGGGTGGGGAGGCTTCAGAAGACGTCGCCCGTGTCGCAACACTTCTCGGAGTTTAACAGATCGAGAATATGATGCTGCTTAAGCTCAACTCGCACTTGGTCCCCGTGTTGGCGAAGGTTCTCCAAGATGTAGCGGCGTTGAAGGCTAACTGCGACGCGGAGGCTGCCGCATCAGTCGCTGCCCAGAACGCTGTAGCTGGCGAGATTATTTCTGTAGACGAAGCATGATGAGATTTTCTATGTTCTTTGACGTAAAATACGAGTTCGTAACGTACTTTGAGATTTGCAAGGTAGTTTGGTGTGATTTCGTGATTTCGCCGCGCCGGTGTAGCTTATTACAGTATGGGGATACGAACTTCAATATTAATTTTTATATACGTACGATCGTACTAGTGTTTTTTTTCGTTTGTTCCTCTGGAGCAACGACTGCTTTGGTCCAATGACCCGATGCCGCCCGCATTACTATTTCTACTGTTAATACTAGTACTACGTTGCTTAGTAGCAGGTATATTGTATACAACTCACATTTGGGACTGGCAAAATCGGTTCCATGGTACGTCCGTCCCGTCCTATAGTGAAAAATTGTTTTTACCGTCCCGTTCCGTCGTGAATAATGCATTCACCGTCCCGTCCCGTCGTGACAAGAAAAAATACCGCCCCGTCCCGTCGTGAAGAACTATGTTTTCTGTGCCGTCCCGTCGTGAAAAATATATTAACCGTCCCGTCCCGTCGTGAAAAAATATATGTACCGTCCCGTCGTGGGAAAAAATGCCGTTAATTTTTACCGTCCCGCCCGTCGTGAAAATCTACCCCGTTGAAATTTACCGTCCCGTCCCGTTGCGAATTTTTACCCCCACTGTCCCGTCCCGTCCCGTCTCGATTATCAAGTACCGTGATGAGCCTTGTGAAAAACGACGTTGAGCTTGCACCCATGCAGATGCCTAGCAAGATGTTAGGCGCCATGTACCATGTCTCGACATCCCCGTTCGTATTACCTGCTGTAGTGGCCCATTCGTGGAGCCCTCGTCCGAATTGTCGCGAGTTGCAGGCTATACGCCCTGTCCAAAAAAGCAAAAAAGGGAGCCTCACCGACATCTCCCATGTTTGCTGACACACACATGTATATAGCATGACATCACTACATACGTCATCGCCATGAAACATGGACGGCGTGTTTGTGCCGGGCGGGTGAAGCATGTCGTAAATCTCGACCTTGCCGTCGCCTGAACAGGTCCCCACGAGGTCGGTGCTGGCACGGCGGTCGACCCTCCGGGGGGACCGGAGGTAGGAGAGCACGCCCCCGAAGAAATCGCGACAAAATACAGTTCCCACGACGAGCGGTGTGGGTCAAAACGCGGAGCGAGAGGCTAAGAAAGGATACTATAGGTATATGATTAACTAATATTACGTGCGAACGCTCCCGTGCAAGCGGGGCACTTCGCCCTACTCTCAAAACAGTACGCTTACAACTCTCCGCTCTACCACTCGCCACCCGGCCCCTAGCGACCGTACGCCCGTGCCACGCCCGCCCTACACATCAGCCCTCGGTGTCCCCGGCGACACAACGGCCGACGAGTCCCAACCCCGCGAGCGGGGGGCATGAAAAGCCTCTCCCGGGGACGGCTTGCGCTCTCCCCCGGAAGGTGGAGAATCGTAAGAGAGTGCAAATCGCACCCAGCTCCCGCCGTACTGCTTGTGCTACCGTTTGAAAATTGGTCGGTACGCACTGCTCCACTGCTGTTGTTTTGCTGTGGTAGTGCCGCTGCTGCTGCTGCTGCTGCTGCTGGTGACTGCTGCGTTTGTTTCTACAATCAGAAGTCGGCTTTCTGTGGTCATGACCTCGCCTAGCCCGTGCCAGTGCTGTGTGTGCTCCTCATCCTGCCGGATGGCAGCTACTGTAGACACTACTGCTGCTGTGCCGCAAGTCCTTGCTGGGTTATCGCCCGCGTCTGCGCCCGCCGCCGCTGCTGCTGCTGGGTGTTGCTGCTGGTGCTGCTCTCGCTCTCTTCTGTGCATGTTCCTAAACGTGTCTGCCTTTTTTGTGCTTTTTTATAACCATGTACCACGCAGCTTGCAAAGTTGAGTTTCAAATATTCAATCGATCGTACTCAGCTGGCGTTTTTTACATGTTTTTATAGATTCATGTTTTTTGTGCAGTAGAGTAGTAGTGGAGCTGCTGTGCTGCTGCCGCTGTTGGTGCCTCCTGTAAGTACGTTTCTAAACATATAAAATCGGCTGTCTGCGGTCTTGAGCTCGCCGAGCCAGTGTGTGTGCCCCCTCCCCCTTGCCAGACGGCTGCTGCTGTAGACACTACTGCTGCTGTGCCGCAATTCCTCGATGGGCCATCGGCCGCCTCTGCCCCCGCCGCTGCTGCTGCTATATTAGATGAAGGATCTGACTTCTGGCGTGGGTTTTACATTTTTTGCGTACCTTAGTGTCAGGGACTTGGTCTGACTGCTCTAATTGACGTTGTGTATTTCCTGCGCTTGCGATAGGATTTCTCCACTTAATAAACAAACGGAAGCCGTCTCCCGTCCTTCAGCGCTCGCGGCGCATGTCATGCCGTCCGAATCCTCCTCCGGATTCGGCTAAGTAAGGTCTGGCTACTACCTATGCCAATTGAGCTTTCCTTACATATAGTACGTTTCATCCACGGTTTATTTTTTTCAACCGCGGTGTTCTTTCCATTTTCTTCCCGTCTATTTCTCGCCCATCCACAATCTCCTTATTTGGGTTTGTTTCGTAAATCTGATTCCTCTATGCAGTGCACCAAGCACCTACCTTCACATTTGCCTGTGCGCAAAACCACTCCCGACAAAACCCACAATTTCTAATGGCATATGTTTCAAATACAAATAGCACCTCAACCTCTTGGTACCGTCCATTACCTTTCCCTTCTCTTAGTCACGTCCTTTTTGCTTAACTATTATGGAGGGCAAGGCCGCTCGCCCGATCCTTGTATTTATTGATATTTTTTTTTCATCAAGAACAGTGGGGCGAGGAAAAAAAGGAAAATGAGCAATTAGCAACATTTCCGGCGCAGGGAAGGGGCACATTTGAAAACAGAAGCCTGTAGCTGATACTGCTATACTTCGTACAGCACCAACGGTGTTGACAAAATGTAAATGAACAGCGTGGAAAGTTGGAGAAAATGCAGAAAAAGAGACAGTCAAAAGGAGCATGGAAAAACGACATGAATGATAACGCGGAAGTTAAAAAAAAGCCGAAATTGAAAGCAGGGAACGGCATCACTGAAAAAGCGCAAAACAGCTGCTTGACAGCGTGAAGAGAGCACATGCGTGTGTTGATAATGTTGTTACGTCGCCAGCAGTATAAACTCGATTTTGGTCCAGAACTGATAACATGGGCAAATTCTTCGCATGATATTATTATCGCTTCAGCCAAGGCATTATTACCCGAGAAGGAAAAAGTCGGCACTTGATGGTGCGCAAGGAAGGGAGATTTGCAAACCTTACAGCATTTATTTTCAAATACCGCCGTTACACAACAACAGCAAAAACAGAATATCGATAAATCGCAACAAAAATGACACCAACACTACACGAAATTCTCATTATACCTGTAAAAAACACACGAAATAACATGGAACACATGAAATTCACGCAAAATCGCAAGGTATCACTTGAAATCTCGATACATCACTCAAAGTATCAGCCATAATACTTAAAATCACAGAATAGTACAGCAAGTAATCCTCACAATATCAAAGCAAGTCACACGAAATCATACACTGAAACAAATCACTCAAGAGCCCAGAGTATCACTCGAAATTTTCAAGTTTTTTTCTTCCATATATCTCGATCAATCGCAACAAAATTTCGTGAAATCGTACACAGCACTACACGAAATCGCTCGCGATATTAATAAAAATCTCACCAAATTACACCAAATAATAAATTATTACCTCGAATCACTCGAAATCTCGTGAAATCACAAAAAAAAAAATCCGAACCACACGAAATTACTACACGAAATCCTCACAATATCAACAGAAATTGCAAAGGATGACACAGAAATAACGAAAATCACACAAAATCACGATTTAATCACTCGAAATCTCACGAAATTTACCGAAATAGAAACAGAGATAGAGAAAATCGAACAAAAATACCGGAGACCCTCACAAAATATCAACAATTAAAAACAAAATCAGAAAAAATCACAAAACAAACAACAATCACGAAAAAAGAGCAACCAAAAATTGATCGACGTATACATGCTACCTCGAGTAGGCCCTCGATTTCCACCGCATTCACCGTACATGATACGTGCGAGAACGAGAAAGAGAAACTCATGGTTTTGTCGATACTCGATTGCCTCGTACCCCCCGTTTGTCCTCCCTCTGCCGACACGCCTCCGATTCGAGCATGGCCACGCCCTCCGTCCATGTGTATCAGGGAGGTCTTTTGGTCTGGGCGGGGCGGGATGGGCACGCCATTTGAGCTAGTTCGAAACCTCGCGAACTGGGGGTTCAACTTTCGCTCGTTTTGGTGTTGCTTTGCTCCCTGTACGGGAATGTAATAACCTCGGGGGTAGTAGTATCAATATCCAACAGTTCTTAGTTTCCGTCCTAAATAATAAGCGCTCTGAAATTCTTCATACAGCAGTTCTCACGCTCGAGCTCTGTACATACTGGTATACGTAGCTCTCTCTGAGCTGCTGGTGCAGATACTGCTGTACGTAGGACATACCGTACGTTGCAACGTTGACAGCACATCATGCGTAGCTCCATCACAGCCGCTTCTGCTGTACATATCACGCGTGCTGCTTTAGAATACGTATAACTTCCTGATCTCTCTCCTCCCTCAGCAGAAGAGATGGCAATTTTCGACGAAGCCGGGGTGGCATGTGTTTTCGGGGCGTTTCATTTTCTCTCAGATCCAAGCATGCAGCCTCCCGTGCAGGCGTCCGCAGTGGCGACGCCGGCCGGGTAGCCTGGGCCGGAGGTCAGAGAAGACGTACCGGAGAAAAACTCGCGAATAAATTGGCCCTGTCGGTAGCAAATGCGCCAAAACGCTCACAGGGCAGGATTTTTCGGAGGTCTCGTCGTAGATATCGACATCAAGGCCTTGCGCAGGCGCTACGGCGCTGAGGGGGCGGATCCGCGACGCCGGCCGTTGCAGGCGAGGCGGGGGCACGGCACGCCTCAGCGAAGAAACCGCGCGGAAAGGCGGTCAGAGGCGGGAGGGGTCCGCAAAAGAACGAAGTGTCAGATCAGCCTAAGCACTATCATAGGTATATTTACAGCACGCATTGTATCTCCTGGGAACCCGGCGAATTACGCTAATCGCTCAGCGACGTGCTATGCTTGTTAGTGGTAGCTTGGCTACGCCACACGCTCGTTCGACTGCCCCCCCGATGCTTTTTTAACCTTCCCTTACTCAACGGAGACGTACCTGATCAGTGACGTCGGTGTCTCTTCGGTTCCGCTGTAGGGCCCCGAAGCTTGATCTCGCGTTCCGTGAAAAGAAAAACCACACCTAGGCCAGCGCTGGTCGGCGGGTGAGAGATAGAGTTGTGGGCTCCTGTGGTGCTGCTTCTGCTGGCTTCTGCGATCACCGGTGAACCTGATCGCTACGCTCCCAGGTCTGCGGTCTCCCCACCTTTCCTCAAACTTCTCCCTCTAGGAGCAAGGCTTACAGACGTGCCACAGGAATTTGTATGAAACCCATTGATCGGTTCATAACTGATACTGCTATTTCGTAACTGAAATCGGCACTTCCTCCGTGCGGTGTACCTGTGTACCTAGTGGACTTGCTCATTCTATGCGATCGATGCTCGAGAGATTCTGGTTGCCGAGTGCTGGTTCTCGCTGCGTTGTAATTTCTATCTCTTGTCGTCCAGAACCCCCATGCTGCTGATACGTCTGCGACTACTCGCCAACATTATCGATTTATGGCAGTTGTTAATATTCTTGGAATATTTTAAGCAAGTTATTTTTTGTTGGAGTCTTCGGTGAAAATTGTAGTCGACAAAAAAGTGCACACTATTAGGTACGCGCGCAAGGTGTGTTTTATAGCTGGTGCCAGCAATAAAAGTGTCCCTCGGTCGTTATCAGTACAAATGAAATTCAAAACTTGAACCAATCACATCCAAGTCGAAAGACAGCACATGTCATCGAATATCGAAATTTCAGCAGCCCAAAATGAACAGTCACCGTAATTATTCCATCAGTGAGTAGATTAACAGGTTATGGGCAAAAGCAGACAACGAGTATATCTTCTTATTGGCATACCTGGTAGGAACAAGGACGAACGAAACTGCTTGCGATTAGCAGCAGCAGCAGCGAAGGATGGAAGATGTCGCAGATACCCTGGTGCCTCCCTTTTTGTGCCTCCCTTCCACGTCGAGTTCCAATGCCGCCTGGGCATCGCGCGTGTCCGCTTCAGCGCGCTCCCTCCTCTGTAACTCGTCCGCCATTTCGGTTGTCACGTCATTCTTCAATAGCTCGAATCTCTCCGATGATCGTTTGTGCTGTTTGGCGCTTGTTTCGGCTGATCGTTGAGCTTCGACTTCCTCAGCGCATCGAGCAAAGGCTGCGACACGGGCTCGCGTCGCGTCGTTGTTCAGTCGCTGCAACGCTTGATAGTCATCACGCTGCACGGAAATCGCAGCGCCCCATTTCGACGAATGACCCTCCCGTTCGAGCGACGAGCTCATCGCTGTTTAGAAAAAATATATATTTAGAACTTCTCTATTCGTTTCTTTCCGGTTTCGGCTTCTTTTTACCTCGATTGTTGGTATTTTACGTGGTTACTCTATACTGGATCGTCACGTTCTTGTCCTTTATTGGTCGTATTAGAGTGCGGTTTGATTTGTGACGTCGCTAAGCAAGACAGCTAGTGCTTGCCCGTTCACTTTTCCTATTGGCATCCAAATCATAGACCTTACCTGCAACATAACAGAAAAAAACGAAATAGTTACTTTTCCTGTTCAAATTTGGTCCACAGAGGCCCTGGCAACGGGATTTTAGATAGGAAACACGACTTAAAACCGTTTCTCGAAGTTTGGGGACTTGATTCATACCGTATGGCGAGCATTGTCCGATCTTGTAACGATTCTAGTGTAGTCTAAAATCAAGATGTTTTGAGCCTGAACGGATGGTCGGTCCTCTTGCTCGAGTTTTGGTCTCTTGGTTGACCATATTCTTGTGCATGTCTTGAATTTCATTGTGCCACTTTTTTGTGGTCGTTAAGCACCTTACGCGCGTATCTAACTATAACGAGTCTTCTTTTTCAATACAATCGCTTCGTTTATGGAAGTTGTTGATCTTGACAACTTTTATTTTTTCTTCTAGCTGTAAATTCGTAGTTTAATTAAGTTGTTTTTTGTTGGAGTTACTAATGAAATAATAGTCGACCAAAAACTGTACCCTATAATCAAGTATTTTTTATTCGATACAATCATTTTATGTATGGAAGTTGTTAACGTTGAGAAGTTTTGCTTTCTTCTTCCAGATGTAAATCTATACCAGTTATTTTTTAATCACAAGTTATTTTTTGTTGGGGTTTGGAGTCTTGAGGTGAAATAATTGTCGACAAATAAATGTACACTACAATCAAATCTTCATTTCGATACAATCGTTTGTTTATGGAAGTTGTGTGAACTTCTATTTTTCTATTAATAGCTGTAAGTCCATACTTTAATCAAGTTGTTTGCTGGAGTCTGCCATGAAAATTATGGTCGGCCGAAAAGTGTACACTGTAGTCAAGTCCTTTTGCCGGATACAATGTTTTTTTTTATGGTTGTTAATGCAAGAGTTTTTTTTTCTAGCTGTAAATACAGACTTTAATCAAGTTATTTTTTCCCGTTCTCAGGCTTTTTCGCGGCGATTGTATTATATTAAAAATTAATTTCGAAACTGCTTCTGTCCGTAAACGCAATGGAAAATATAGCACCGTATGAGCAAGATGCAATAACGTTTTTGTGCTTTGTGGCTGTTATTCACCACTTTTAGGTCGGGCACCTCCCACAAGGGCTATTACGAGGATACGTCACCGCCAAGGGTGCTTCAAGGTTAGCCGAATGGCCATGTGTGTGCTGCAGCTGCTGCTGCTGCTGCTGCGATCCTTGCTCTCGGTCGATGACGTGCTCTTCATTGCTTTATGCTCAATTGATAATCAGAAGCAGGCGTCCCCTGTGGAGTACAGGTAGTAGCTGAATCTCGTCCCTACCACTACTAAAATCAATGTTGCGGGTCCTCATCCTCCCGAGTGCATACTCGTGCTCGTCGGGATTTTTGACTTTTTCTTGCGCAAAAAATTGACGAGCGGAAAACGCGAGCGAGAGCGTGAGAGAGCAGAAATTCCAACGTTACGTTATGTTCTGCAGGGTTTGTGGATTCCGGGTAGGGTATTGGAATGTTTACGGTACTTCCAGAGGTTTCGGGTACGGGTATGGAAGTGTTACAGAATCACAAAAGTCCCGGGTATTGTGGCACGGGCGTACATAACCCACAGAAGTTCAGGGCGGGTACAACGAGTGTTGTACCCGTACCCCGGGTGCACAGATCTTACAGAACTCACAGACGCTCCGGGTACGGGTATGAGTGCCCTACAGAAGTCATAAAAATTCCGGGTACAGGCATGAAAGACTTACAGAACTTACAAAAGTTCCGGGTATTGGCGTACATAACTTGCAGAAGTTTCGGGTACGGGTATGAAAGTCGTTAATAACTTACAGATGGGTAAGAGTATGCGTGAAAGTCCTGCAGAATTTACAGGAGTTCCGGGTACGGGTAATACCCGGGTAAATATACGCCGTCGGTGGAGGAGTTCGATTTGAATTGGAAGATTTCATCCAACTTGCATGACGTATTCTCACTGGGCCAACGTTCCCGAGGCAACCCGTCGTAGCTGTGAGGGCATCGTCGACAACCACCACCGAGGCGATAAATCGTGAGCCTTAACGAGTGGCTGCCGGGGCAGTAGCCGCGCTCACGGGTCAGTTCTGTAACGGATCGTACCATAGCCTACCCCGGCTGTGGCGCCTATAAAAAATAATGGCGGTCGCAAGCCCAAGTTTGCCAACAGCTCGATCGGTCAAGTGCCACGACAAACAAGCGAAGCTGCCGAAAACACAGAGGATAGTTCAAGAAATCGATGATACGAGCTGCATTGCCGTCGCTGTTCCGTGCGTGGCGTTATTCGGCTTCCTCCGATACTGCTGGGTTATTCCGATCGGAAAAAAAAGTTGACAGTACGTAATACGTGGTCCCCGACAGGAAGCATATTCGTATGTTTATTTATCCACCAAGTCGAACCGAATCCAATTCGATTAATGAAAAAATAACAGCTTCAGTTTCGATTCAAAAATGTCCTTCGTTAATACGTGCTCCAAGAAACGAAAGAAGCATGAGCAGGTGCTATTGTTATATGATACGTACTGCTGTTTGGTGTTCGGTTTGTGTGACTGACGAGATATGACATTCATAATGCATATTTGTTAAACCTGAATGAATACCGCCCCCCCGGGTATTGTACCAAAGGTATACCCGCTCCCCGGGTATTGTGCCACAGTCTTACAGAAGTCACAGAAGTTCCGGGTAAGGGTGTGGGGATCTTACAGAATTTACAGGGTACGGGTATGGGAGTATTACAGCACTCACAGAAGTTCCGGGCAGGTACAAAGACGCTGCACCCGGTACCCCGGGTGTTTGTGGCACTGGCGTACAGAACTTGCAGAAGTTCGGGTACAGGTATGAAAGTCGTACAGAACTTACAGAAGTTCCGGGTACAGGTATGAAAGTCGTACATAACTTACAGAAGTCCCGGGTACGGGTATGAATTTCCTACAGATCTTACAGAAGTTCTCTGTAGGGTAGTACCCGGGGTAAATACCCCGAATATGGTTATGTACGTACCCTATAAAACACAACCTTGAAAAAATGATGAAATCGACTCGCATAAAACGCTGAAAAGTGGCAATGGCCTCCCATGCGCGATAAAAATGAAGGTATGTACCGGGGGGGAGAAAGGAACACACTTGTGAGGGGGTGTCTCAATCCTGTTGGAGCCCCAAAACCCTTCCCCATACTAAATCCAAGTAGTTTTGTCCCGAACACGGGTATCGAGTTGTAAAGGCGTTAAAATCCTCCAAAAGGTATAGGAACGCTTGGAACCTGGAATGACAAGTAACTTCGCTTGCTGTTGATTGGTTCCTCTATCGAATAGATTCCGAGCGTTCCCACCCTGACCGTAAATTTTGGAAGAAGTATTTCCCAGAGTAGTTAATATTGTGCAGCAAAACCGAACGGCCCCCTTGCGGCGAAAAATTTTGAGGGTGGGACAGACTCCGGCAAAGAATAACCAATCAGATTGCGCCTTCACGACAAAGAATCGACAAAGAACGACAAATAATTAAACTTGTTTTCAGTATACCGCAGTCTTTTCCTATATGTTTGGGGCTCATGCTGGGTTCTGTGAGGAGCCGGGGGTTGCCTAGGGGGCACAAAGCACCCTGACGGCTCGAGAAGCACTGGAGTCCCTCGAGGGACATACAGGTTCAGGGATCACGGCAAAGCACCAGGTGTAAGTCCCTTCGACAGCTCGCGTCCCGCTGCATCCCCACATCTGGGGAGTACTCCCGAAATTGTGGGACCACCACCTTAACTTGGGCCCAGTAAGCACCAACATCACGGGTTCGAGCCCTGGCGACCCTCGTTCCTTCTTTTTGCGTAGATTTGTCTTTTTTTTACCCAAGTCTTTTTTCTATCACAAGGTTAAATATTTACGGAATGTGTTTGCTCTTTTTTAAGCCGACGCTCTTATTTAATGGCTCTAACATCAGGCAAAATATACATGGTGATATACCAGGCAAAATACACGGCAATGCACGGTACAACAAAGTATAAAATGTACGATACTACTATTAACAATCGCTTCCTCTTGTGTGTTTTTTTTGTTTTCGTGGCCGCCCACTTTTTTTGGTCTCGTGATGACCTGCGAAGCAACTGATTGCGTCTATTTCTTTCACACGAGCAGCCGAGTAGGAGGTGGGCTAGTAAAGATAGAAGGGGAGGGCAGGTAAAGGGGGACATAAATAGGAACCTTTAAATAATGCAGGCACGCGAACGAACGATGCGGTCTCTTTCGTCAGGTGAACACACGAGCCAAATGTACGCCTAGAGGTTGTCGTCAATGAACCGCCCTGTTTATGGGTGTGATTCAACAGCAACTAATATATATATATATATCCTTAATGAGGATACACAACTCGTAACACGCGCGATCGGAGTATCACACACAGCTTGCAAAGATGAGTTTCGACGAAATCTTCGATCTCACAGCTGGAGTGTATTTTCATTTTTTATAATATATATATATATCTGGCATCGGTATTCGCAGTCATGCGTACTTCTTAACGTGTACTTGCCAAAATATAAAATTCGAAGGACAGACTCTCAAAGTTTCTGAGCAGAGCCATCAGGCACCATCCACCATCCAACTCCCAGCCGAGAGGGTGTACGACGATCTGCAAGGGGGAGGTAAACCAAAGGGCTCGAACTGGAGCAACACCAAACCCACGCAGGGTTGTGTCGTGCTGCAACTAAATGGTACGCAAGATGCACCATCAACACCTCTTATCACTATTTAAAAATAGTGCAAACGCGCACAGGGATCACACTAGACGCGCTAGCCAGTAATCGTCACACGCTAGTAGCGGGTTCTCCATCTTCAAGGTCCTCGCCCTGCGAAAAGAAGAAAATAAGGTACAGCAGTACGCACGGAAGGAAGCAGCAGCAGTAAACAACAAAACACAGCAGCAACAAGAAGGAAAACGGAGCACGCAACGAAACAACAGAAGAGAGCAGGTTGAATGAGGTGCAATCGACACTGACACAAATAAATCAACTGCAACCGCACTAAGCAAGAGCACGAGGCTACCAAGACGGAGGAGGTGCAAAGTTTCCCCCTAAGAGTGGCCCATCGAAGTGGACGTAACGCGTCCGCGGCCGCGAGACCAACTAATGTCGCGCCTCAAGCGCCCATATACATATTGGTGCCAGATCTCCTCGATATCAATCCCGTGAAAGTTGCCCGTGGATTTTGGCGCATTCCCTTGAAATTCAGGCCTCGCGTACCTCTCCTCTTGTCGCCGGGGGTCCCCTCAACACTACTACACAGAACCACGCCGTCCCCGGTGATGATTAGTCTATTCCAAGTCAAAACTATTATCACCGCACGTTCCTATTACAGTGTTGTGGTCACCTACGGTGAGACTCCTATCAAGCGGAATACCAAATAAACAGAAGCAAGCAACCAGAGCGGTACGCGACTACGAGCGTATGCGCTGTACTCAAACTTCACATAAACACCAAACAGCAGCAACAGCAGCAGCAGCAGCAACAGCAGGTTAGAAGAAAAAGGTCGGCCACACAAACGACATCACGAATTGGGCACCTCCGACATGACCCTCCGACATGACGTCAGAGTAGTTTCGCAAGGAGTTCGTTTATAACAGCTTGCTGCCGTCTGCTGTGATGTGTACCAATGTAGCCCACCTTCTGGCGCCACGCTTACAACGGAGTGTGTTCGTTACTTGGGCAGGATCGGGAGGTCATCTTGATTCGAGGACATTTCGACTCCTTTCACGACGCCTGCACTCGTATCCAATGCCTGGAATTTCGGGTGTGCCTCCGCAGCGTCCCGGTTTATCATCTGGCAGGAGCGTCAAGTTGGGCGGGGGGTAGATGGAGACTTAGCCGGCAGCACAAACAAAGCCAGCTCACGAGTTGGAAGGTACGCCAAAGTACATACGTACTGTTGTACTTGTACGATGCAAGGATTGTGGGTATCTGCTGTGCACGCATCTGACTTCAAGTTGTACTTGCTGTACGCTTGCTTGTATTTGTCAGCGTTTTTAATAAGGGTGCGCGTCGCTCTTACGGTGCGGGCGTGCGGCAGCTTCCAGTTGCAACGAGGTGCAGCGCGGTACCACCGAACCGGACCGTAGCTGCATCATCGCACCGCACCGCACCGCACCGCACCGCACCGCACCGCACCGCACCGCACCGCACCGCACCGCACCGCACCGCACCGCACCGCACCGCACCGCACCGCACCGCACCGCACCGCACCGCACCGCACCGCACCGCACCGCACAGCACCGCACCGCACCGCACCGCACCACACAGCACAGCACAGCACCGCACAGCACCGCACCGCACCGCACGCTCCTGCAAATAGAACAACCACACCGCCACCACGGGTCGGTCCTACATATGATGGCACGCGTTCGCGTTTGTTTCGTACCGCGAACAGCCTTGCGTTTGCAACTACGACGAGTAGTCCAGTTCAACCACAATAGTGAAGTATAAACAACACCCTCTTACCCCAGGCATTGCGAGTTTCATACTGGCTTTGTCCCAACAGAGGAAGCCAAAGAAGCAGGTTCGATGCTATGACGGGTTCAGGAAAAGTGGAGACAGCCTTGTTGGACCTTTGTTGTTATATATGTTTCCGCCTCCACGGCAGGAGGGCATGTACCTGCCTGCCTACGCCCCCTCTAAATTACTATTGGTACCCGTACATGATACCTGGTACGTACCTTCTCCTTATTATCTTGGTTTAAAAGTGGGCGCCCTCCAAAAAAAAGCATCCAAGTACCGCAGCTTCCCTTCGTCGTGAGCGCCCGCCAAGGAAAAGTGGAGACAGCCTTGTTGGACCTTTGTTGCTATATACGTTTCCGCCTCCGCGGCAGGAGGGCATGTACCTGCCTGCCTACGCCCCCTCTAAATTACCATTGGTACCCGTACATGATACCTGGTGCGTACCTTCTCCTTATTATCTTGGTTTAAAAGTGGGCGCCCTCCAAAAAAAAGCATCCAAGTACCGCAGCTTCCCTTCGTCGTGAGCGCCCGCCAAGCACCCACACATCCCGTAGGATGTATGCATTCCAATTACATTTGAGGTCTGACCTCGTGCATCTCGTTTCTCCATCACGGCTGTCGCCAATCGCGTAAGCAAGGCTCGCTTAGCTGTACTTTGCTCTAGTTTCGTGCTCCTCTCTCTTTCTTCGTTCTTTTGTTTCGCCCCCCCCCCTTTTACCCATTTTTTTCCGCCTCCGGCGGCTATTTAAACTCCCACAAAATTCTGTCCTACCCTACAAAAAGTTTGCCCCCTTGGAACGAGATTTAAGGCAACTGATGAGTGATTCTTCATACGCTGGAGGCCCACGAGTGTATAGGTTCACATGGGATAACTTAGGACTCACGGAGTGGAGCATATGTGGGCGCTGTAGGGCTCGCCTGCGGCAGGAGACACGCGATACCGACATGGACTGACCAGGAGGCTCACGAGGCAAAAAACTGGGTTGCGAGGCTCTGGCGATACATATTCTGGCAAAAAAAAATGCGGCACCGATGTTCGTAGAAGTTTCAGTAGCCTTGATTGAGCCTCGAGGACATATCACAACTTCAAGATCTGTCCCGACCGTGCTACGTGGATGGGTAGCACCACCATCTTCTGTGAGGCTTGCCTTGCGGCATATTTGCGTGTAAAGCTGTTCTCTGTGTCAGGAGCAATCGGTGCCCGCGCGACGGTACGCCTGCTCTAGCGTCGAACTGCACAGTGCCGCCGTAAAAGTCAGTTGAACTATTACCTGTTCGGGTCGGTTGCCCAGAATTCATCAGTTCACATCGGACACAAACAGGTTGGAATAGAACGAACGAATGCGAACAGCCCTGGTTCCATCCAACCGTTCCAACAAGGTTGAACTAATTTAAGACGCACCCTGACCACAGCTTTTGAAGTCGCTGAAGGTAAAACGTCTTCCGAGTTGAGCTGGAGAGTACAAGTGGGCACAGCGCCTACACCCGAGGAAAGTTTTCTCAAGTATGGACTATTATGATAGGGTTAAAGGCTGGAAATTTCGGCAAATTATGATGGGTGGGGATTTCACCGAGCTGGGCGCTGGGATTGCGGCGCTGCTGTGGGACTTGCCAAGATATGGACCACGTATACGGTGCACTTGCGAGAGATGAAGACGCGCGCAGCACAGACGCTCAGACAATCGACACCGCACTGCGTAACCAGCGGCCCCCTGTTGTTGTGGTAGTACATCCCCAACGTAGTATAGTCAGTTGCGTTTCTCGGCGCCTGCGTCTCTGTCGCTGTGAGGACGAGGACTTACTGCAAGTGGTGGGTAGAACAGTTGGGGCCGACGTACTTTAAGTTTAAAAGCAACGTCCGTCTTGCTACACAGACAGATCATGTTCGTGCGTGTGCCTACGCCACAGCAGCAGCAGCAGCACACCACCACCACCACCAGACTACAATACCAGCAGGCGGCAGTTTCGTTTCCGTGGTCTCGAGTGCTCGTGCCTGCCGGCGGCAGCGGCTTTGCCGAGTGCATTCAAAGGCACAAAGCAGCAGCAGGATTCCGAGTACGTACGTCAACAAACCAAAAACCTGTCTATATCAAATATAACGAATCCGCCTGATCCACGAGAGACACAGCAGGCTGTGTATTTGCTTGCATGTACACCCACTCCACAGAAGAAGCACCACCACCACCACAACCACAACCAGACTACAAGACCAACAAGCAACATATTATTGTCCGCGGCCCCGGGCCTTTGCGCCTGCTGCGGTAGCGAGCAACCCCTGTAGGCCGAGTTCAATCGAACACAGCAGCGTTTTTCTATTACGGAGGACCATAGTAACTAGGACCTACGATGTACGCGAAAACCTATATATTCCCCTTTTATTCCTAAGTATACCTGGTCCTGATTGCTACATACGTTCCCCCGCAATACATGAAAATCTTAAAACTCTCCAAAACCAACATGTAACGAACCCTCCCCAGGGAAAACATCTCGATAATGTATTGCCTAGAAAAATGTTCACCAGGTATAAGGTCGGAGCCTACAAGTGTGGTTTAAAAAAAAAGAAGTGAAAACTTCGTGCATACCAGTACGATCCAAGCTCTTTTCGCAGCCCACAAACTGTACAATTACGAGGCTTCGATTTATCGTTGGATTTTTGAATTTCTCGACAGACTTCTCTGCAACGAATACCCCTCTCTATGCGCCAGTATACACAATACATGAATCCCATTTGAAAAATGTGAAACCCAATCTGGATTTGGTTGGTCTAGACACGAAACATCGTCAAGTAATCCGATTTCGGGTTAAATGAAATTTAAATTGAGCGAAAAAATGGAAACTCTTGAGCTATATTTTGGGGCGGAAATTCAAATCCAATTTCGGAGTGGGCCCAACTTCATGTGGCACGGTCACGGCGGTGGGACAACACACCCGAGGCAGCCTGGCGCGATTTCCGGCCTAGTCGACGACCTCGATCGAAGTGATAAAACACGAACCTCAACGAGAGGCGGCCGGGGCGATAGCCGCGCCCACGCCTATAGACCATAGAACATCGTACCCCGGCGGTTGCGCCTAAAAAAACATCATGGCGGCCGCGATCCGAATTTTTCAACCAGCTCGCTCGGCCAAGCCGCACGAGAACCGACGTAACGAGCCGAAAACATGCGTTTTCACTCAAGAGTTCGACAACTTCATCGCCGTCGCTGCTCCGCGCGCGGTGGTTTGAGACTCCCTCCACCCACCCAAGAGACCCTGAGGGTGATGGCCTCCTATTAATAGCCTGGCCGCCAAAATAAAGGAGAGGCTGACGGCGGCACGCGCGCGACGACGCAAGCCGTCGGTCTTGTCTACTCTCGTTGGTGTTCATCAGCTCAGCGTTGTGTGGCTTGCTGCGCTATTTCATTTTCCCACGTATTTGAAGAACAATGTGCCCTTTCCTAGATACGGGGCAAATCAGTTTTTTTGCGTAAACAAATCCAAATTGGAACAAGTATTTCCAAATTGGATTTTTTTCAGACGTTAAAACTAGCCCCAAGTCCAAGTAATTTGTCTTTTGTTGGGCATGTGCTCACTTCTGATGCGGCTGATGCGGTACGCAGGTACTGTTGCTGCAGCGTCCGCCGCCGCTGCTAATATGCTGCTGCTGCGATTCTGCAGTTTTTGCTTTGCGCTCAGCAAATGAGCAGTACGATTGAAATGTGTACAGCTATACTCGTAGCATACGATTCGCATAAGTTCGATCCAAGCTCTTATCGATTTTTGGTTCGGGTTTGAAAGTCTCGACGGATTTTGACTGCGAAAATGGTCCTACCCGGTACTCTAAATCCAAGCAGTTTACCGTTAAGGACATGTATGCAGTTACGTTTACGTAAATGTACTGCTTTGTCACATGTACTGCGCGTAGAGCTGCTTGTTTTAGTCGTTGTCGTACGTGTTAGTGGTAGCTTGTGGTGATGGTGCTGGTGGTGTTGGTGGTGCTGGTGCTGGTATTCGGGAAATGCTGAGCTTTTTCCGACCATGTTTTTGCTATCGTATTCGTAATATTTGGTCAAACTCTTTGGTATCGGCAATTAGGTGCTTGACTTGCAGGAGCGTCCGAACATGCAAGACAGTAGTCGGCAACCGACTCGAACGAACGTTATCAGTGGGCTGTGAATCGTAGACGATTCGTCGGATTTTATCGACATCGAAACCGATAAATCGAGGTGTTTTTGTTTTCTTTCTGATTTATGAATATCGCAAGGGTGTGTTCGGTACGGTACCGATATTCTCGGTGCCGGTATTGACGTCGTACCGAACTTACCGAAGTGCCCGGTACCGTTATTGGAGGTGTACCGAACTTACCGAAGTGTCCGGCACAGGTACGAACGCATGTACCGGTACCGGTATTGATGTCACACCGGGCTTACCCGAAGTTTCCGGTACCGGTTTTGATGTCGTACCGAACTTAACGAAATTTCCGGTATCGGTATTGATGTCGTACCGAACTTACCGAAGTTTCCGGTGCCGATCTTGATGTCGTACCGAACTTACCAAAGTTTTCGGTACCGGCATTGATGTACCGAACTTACCGAAGCGTCCGGTACCGGTACGAAAGTTTGTACCGGTACTTGAATACATATACCGGCAGTACTGACGGTATGTACCGCCGGCAAGGTACCGACGGAAACTTGCCCTGGGTACATGAACTGGTCATCAACTGGCGGTACATGTACAGAGCAAATTCGGTATTTGCCGGGGGTACCCGCTGAGGTATGTAATTGAAGTGAGTTATAATTGGTTCTTATATTTTCAATATGTTTCTCTCATTTGATCTTTGTCTTGATATGCTGTTCAAAAGGTACGGTACCCTTTGGATTATCAGCAGGTTGCTGTCTTATCGTCGATCGTTTCGACGTACGCGCCAATCGAGTACATAAACGAGGCTTCACGCGTCCCTTCCCCCCGAAAACCGGCCGGCACCGGGAAACCATCGACGGCTTTGATCGTCTCCGCCGGCAACTCGTACACGTCTCCCGTGAGCGATTTGTACACAGGAGCAGGCGAAATCACGCGCACGGCTTTCTTTTCCGCGTCCACGACGATAACTTCTGCCGCCGGCGCTGGTGCGTGTGGGAGCTGGCAGAGATGACCCGCCACCAGACGCGATGGCATCACTGCTGGAGGCCACCTCATTCTGGAAAGTTGCGCCGTTGCTCATATGTGCTCAGAGTCTCGGTATCCCGAGCGTACTGGACGATGCTTGGGGACCGAGGTGTATGTGGCTTGGAATGCTGCCTGGAGCCAAAGCTCCAAAGGATGACGTCACAATGTGGTGGAATCGGGTTGATATCGTGCCAAACGTACCGAAGTATCCGGTACCGGGTTGATGTTGTGCCGATCTTACCGAAGTGTCCGGTACCGACGTCGATGTTGTACCGATACCGGTACCGGTTCTGGTACATACGTGCATACCGGTACCGCCGGTACCGGTATTGATGTCGTACCGAACTTACCGAAGTGTTCGGTACCGGTATTGATGTCCCACCGAACTTACCGAAGTTTCTGGTACCGGTATTGGTGCCGTACCGAACATACCGAAGTGTCCAATCCCGGTACGAAAGTCTGTACCGCCACCGCCGGTACCGATATGGCTGTCGTACCGAACTTACCGAAGTTTCCGGCACCGGTATTGATGTCGTACCGAACTTACCGAAGTTTCCGGTACCGGTATTGCTGCCATACCGAACGTACCGAAGTGTCTGGTACCGGTAATACCGCCGGTATATACCGCCGGTACGCCTTGGTACGTACCGTACCGAGCACACCCTTGGAATATTGTCCCATCCCCACCAACAGGGGGGACTCGCTTCGCTCGTCAAATCGCCGGAAGAACCAATGTTGATAAATTAGCGACCCGATTTAATTAATCAATCTCGATCACTCAGGTTCGCCGATAATTTAAGTACAGCCGCCTCCGGTATGCGCGCTCTCGTAAAAAGTCTGATAACCGGCTGTAGGCATGCATCCTTATGTTGGCGGACCGGGAAGGGGATATCGATCTCTTACACGTTCCTGTAGACGGCGAGCGCCTAGGATACATACTTTCTTAGCTCATGCAAAATAGGCTAGACTCCTTAAAGGGTGTGCTTCTTTCGAGAGGGCCGATACTGCATTCGCTCTTTTCACAGCCCTGACGTGTGGTCTGTACACACGCCTAAGGTAGGCATGTGTCACCAGAGAAAACTGCACGACCGCCAACGTGACGCTGATGGAAAGCAGTCGAAGATGCCCCCCCGTGACCCTTCCTCGCTCCAGAAAAGGGCGTCGAGCCTCGTTGATGCGCCGAGAAACGCTGCTGCTGCGAGTGCTGCGGTTGTCGTTGCTGCGGCTGCCGCTGCTGCTGTGGTCGCTCCTGCGGCGCCGGCGGCGGCGGTCGTCCACGCCCCGTGGACGACCCATGGCCCCCGTTTCCCCGCCCCCCCGCGGGCGGCGAAGAGGCCTTTGAAGGAAAGGTGTGCAGAGGGCTGTTACGAGCGAGGTGGCCTGGCTTACGGTATTCGAAACAGGTAACCGCCGCGGTAGAGGCCTTATCGGCCGCTCCACCGGCCGATACGCCGGGAAACGGCTTCGCGGACGACTGCCCGCGCGAATTCACCCGACCAGTACGTGTTTGGTGCCTCTGCTTATCAGCCATCTCCACCGTGCGCCATGCGACGGCCACCTCCCGCACAAGATCAAAAACTTCCTTTGGTTTGTCCTTCCAGATCCATCTCATTTCGAGCTGATGCTCAACCTTAAGTTTGAACTCGGGGGGATTCAACCCAGCCACCAGCGCTTTACTAATGACGACTGCAGAACCTCTTTTGTAAGCACCCAGCGTGTCACGGAAAACGCGTTCAGCACTGGGTTTTTCAAAGTACTGTTCATGATGGCTATGGACGGCGTCAATCTGATATACAGCAGTAGCTTCGGACCCCATGGTCACCCGACGGCACACGTCAGCCTCCGCAATAGATGGGTCGACAGAATCGTCGGTCCAACACTCTGCGTGCTTCGCAAGCGCCTCGTGTAGGTCGTCTTCCTGTAATTCAGTCCCATCAAACTAAGTCCGCGACAGGCACGAACGGGTGGACTGACACAGCAGCTAAGTAACCGACAGCGCAGGGCGCGAGATAGACTGCGTTGCTGCTGAGTCCCATCGCCCCCTCGTGCTCAGCGTATTAGGTATAGATGCGGAGCGACGCTGCCTGTGAGAAAATCCGTCCATACCGTGGAGCGCCGGGACCATTTCCCAATATGAGGTCATTCAACCCGATGCAAACCTCACCGTCAGCAAACGTGGGGCCCTGCGATCCCCCGCCTTCTGCTGCTGCCGCCCCTCCACGCTGGGAGCGACGTTGGGACACATCCTGCGGCGATCCCTCGTTCAGCTATATACGTCTCGGCTCTTCTCTTAATCTTGTATTACCGAGACGCGGCGCAATTCGCAGCTACCCGTAGCTGCTGTGTCGATTCTTACCGAAAAGTCCTTGACTAACTTTAGTGTGTTCACCAGAATTATCGATAATTGCAGACACGCCTAAGCTAGGCAAGGTCTACGGACCAGAAAGTATCCCCCCTTGGCCTGAGGGGGGCTGGTCGGCACCATTCAGGTGCTAGGAAAGGAGAGAGAAGTTGTTGTATTAGCTCCGAAAACAAAAAACAAGCAATCTTAACTTCATCCCCGAATCCCCATATCAGAATCTAGACGAGGATAAGTAAGAACCCCTACTGCAGTTGTCTTCAGATCAAAATAACGTTCACACACCACATCAGATCCTCAACAGTCAATCACCACCAAGAAGATCAACTGTCGTATCTTACCACCAACACTGCACACTCTCTCGTGCTCCACTGTCCACAGGTCCGACAAGTGTGGATTTTTTTGTTAGAATCCCTGTGATTGCCCGCGTTTTCCAGCTGAAGATGCAATATCGGGTGAACTCCTTTTGTGCGTTACCATCTTGCTTTCGTGACTATTTATTGGCCAAAGGAAAATTTTTCGGGTTGCACCTTCAAGTTTTTCTCAAAGAAGTGCTGTTTATGAGTGATGTATACAGCTCCTAAAGTTAACATCCTTACATCACGTTTGGTGCACGTCTACCGTGGTTGGCGTGGCCACAGTGACAAGATTTTTCTCCTGCCACACAAGACGTTTCGCAACATGATTTATATGCAGCCGAAACGCGGTCCTACTCACAGCCCGACCACGAATTGGAAAGTTAAATCTGGTGTGGGCGACCTTTGTTGTGGTGCCCACAGGCCGGTAAGGGGGCCATGCACACGTCGTCGAAGCCTTACGCCCTGGACAAGTCGAAGAGGTACGAGATCATCCGCACGGTCGGCAGGGGCGCCTTTGGTGAGGTGCGCTGGTTGGTCCGATTTTGTACGCGCTACAGTTTCTTTGGTCGGCTCGGTGTGGTGACAGGCTTGCATTGGCTGATGTTGGACGGCTTTGGCTTTCATTGGTTGGTCTGTGCTAGAATCTGGTTGGTCGGTTCTGTGTCGTGGTAGGATTCCATTGCCTGGTCTGACGGTCCTTGGTATTTGCTCTGCATGTTATTCTCTTGGTAGTGTTAGTTGGTCCCGATGGGTGCTTTCGCGATGTTTTCTAGATAGACCTTTTTTCGCTGTGCTAAAGTTTCACCGGTTGGTTATTTGTGGTGGCAGGCTTGCTTTGGCCCATCTTGAAGTCGGCACCGTTTCTCGAGGATGTCGTTGGCAGAGTAGTCTTCGTTGGTCTAAATGATCGGTTTGGCGAGGTGTTCTAGTTGATCCCTTTTTAGCGGTGCTACCACTTTATGGGTTGGTTCTATTTGGTGGTAGATTTCCACTGGCTGATGCTGCTGTCCTTACTGCGGCCTAGAACGGGGATAGGCTGCGTATGCTACGAAGGTCTGGACGTAAGTTTGAAGAGGTATGCTGCTTGTTGTGGTTTCCCTGTCAATAATTTGCGTTGGCCGATAGACCCTGCGATGGTTGTCTCGCTTTGGCCTTTGTTTTGGGTGTGCTGTTCCGTTTGGACCTAACCAAGCATTTGGTGAGCGTCGCTGACTGATTGACTTTTCGCCGTGGTAAAGTTCCGTTGGCAGGTGTATCCTGCGATGCTTGGATTGTCTTCGGCAGGCCAACAACGCCTGCAAGCCCTTCTCCGTTTTCTTTGCCTGTCTACGGAAGCTAAGCGAAACTGAATTTAGATCAATGTTTATCTTGCGCGGGACAGGCAAGCCGAACGCCGAGACTCCGTCGCCACCTCCATCGCTACCACCGCCGCGACCACCACCACCACGAACTTAACCACTATCACCACCACCACCACCACCACCACCAGCTCAACCACTAACACCGCCGACACCAACGCCACCACCACACCCCCACTACAACCACAACCACCACCACTACCAAAGAACAACCAAGCTTGTGAAATTTCTTCTTAATAAATCTCGGGCACACCCGCACCCCCCTCTACCCCCCAGTTACACCCCCTCCCCGGCCCCCATAGGCTTCTCCCCGACCTCTTCCTATAACGTGTATCTCGCGAAGGTCATTGAAGCCGAACGGAGAGGCCCTGACACTGCCACCACCATCAACACCACCGTCAAATGAAAACTGTGGTACTTTACGCTGTTAACAGCTTGCAGACCACCCCCCCCCCCTATTCTCCACCCCACTCCCGCCGCCCCTCTTACCCACCCCCCCACCCTCACCCCACCCCCCCTGCACCCCTTTGAATAAAGGTGTTCCTCGCGTGGGACACTCAAGCCGAACGGCGAGATTCTGACACTGCCATCACTACCACGAACGCCACCAGCAGAGTTTCCTCCTCATTTGGAGGGCCTAATGGGGGTGGGGAGCCGGGCGATCAACGTGCACCGATGGGTGGTGACGAGGAAGGAAGGGGGTATGTTGCGCTGAAGACCGTAGCATCAGGGGTTTCCAGCTCTGACAGACGCGTTGGTGGTAGCGGTGGTATTTCCAAGGGGCTGTTCAGGGAGCTGAGGGCCTTGCAGGCGCTGGGGAAGTGTGTTCACGTCGTAAGCCTTTTGGATGCGTATCCGCAGGTGAGATGGATGTATTGTTGGTGCTGTTGCTGATGTTGGTACTGGTGCTGGTGGTGTTGTTGCTTTTGCTGCTACTGTTGCTGTTGTTGTTCTCGCATGAACACATCGAGACAGTCTAGCCCATAGTCGCAGCAAATGCTCCATAAAATATCTGTGGAGTCGAAGCACACCCTTCAGAAAAAACAACAAAACTCCAAACGTGACTAGATCAATTCACACGGTTCAGACCAACATATTAGAGATCAGCGTACGGGTGTAAATACCTGGCATCACATAAATACGTTGCCCAAGCCTTCCGCGTGTGTTGCACTCCGATATGCCCCAGCTGCCCCGACCGTGTGTTCTACACCCGTAGTAGCCCCTACCCTTCCTGTCTGGGGCTGCAAGCTAACTGGCTATATTTCCACTACTAGTTTTTCGTTTGGCAGGTATTACAAGGAATTGCGTGCAGCAATGTGCTGTCTTTTTTTTCTGGTGCGTAGCTAGTGCTCGTGTTTGCGACTCGCAGTGTTTTCTATTTCGAGAAAGATTTTTTTTTCCAGCCGGTCGTTTGTCTCAAGCCGAATGAATGCTATGGCAGAGGTGCACCATTTTTTTTCACAGGCTCCTTACTTGAGCGGCTATATTCCTCACCCGAAAAACTAATTTGGTGAAGGGTTCCTCAATGGACAATCCTATGGCCTAGATGTGTGACAAGCATATTACACGAAGACGCGTGCTACGGTAAAGGCAGCGCTATTCGGCGAAAAAGATGTCTGAATTTCGGGACTCCTGTAGTATTCTTCTGCGGTTTCACCGACCATTTGAAGTATGTATTGGATTAGATGAGGCCTCCTGCCCCGAAGCAGGAGGGTCTCGCCCGGGGTATACCTCCGCGCCCAGCGCTCAGCGCGACTCTAATCCTAGATGTAAAACCACGGCACAGAAGGTACTCAGCACGTAAGATGTCTGGGGTGGTCTAATTTCTTTCGTGCTCCCCCTTGTTCTTGCCCGTTGGGCGGTGGTTCAAGGCAATGGTTTTGCGGCTCCGGCACTGTGTCTCAGACAGGCTCAAAGTTACCAGAACCAACAGTTTTGTTCCCATCTCGGATCAATTCAAAGATATCCCTAGTTGTTTCCACACGCAGCTGAGTGTGGCAAGGTGCTCGCAGCCTTCTCCGGTCCACAAATATTGTAGAACAAGAACCTGTCGCATGCATATGGTAGGTGGGTGTGATGGCCATTGTTTCTCTTACAGCGTATGTTCTCTGGCTTTAAGTTCGTAGGAAAGAGGCGCAATGATCAGGGTGACCCTAGATTCTCCGAGTCACCGGTTCCAACTCATAGAGCCACCTCCGTACAATCGATGCTTGCTTTTTGTGGGAACCCGAAATTGCCGTAATATTTTTCTGCGGATTCACCGATTCCTTAAAGCAAGGGTTGGATTAGATGAGGCCTCCTTCCCCAGTCGGCGGGCCTACCCATAGTCCGTCTGTTACTCGTATTCATCGGCTACCGGACTGGGGTCGCGGTATCACAAAAGTTTTATTTCTTTTTTTTACCATACCGTGTCGCGTACAAGGCGAAGGACCGGCGGGTGTGTTAAATCTGTCCGGATTAGCCTTTTTTTTGCGTCCGCTTGAGCACCGTCACACGTTTAATAATTGTCCCCTGCAAGAGCAGCAGCGGTCGCCGTAAGTGTACCTGGTACAAGGGTTTTTGGCGGCTGACGGCGCCCGCACAATGAAGCGGGCCCAAAACCTTGATTCCGGCCGCCAGTGACACATAAAAACGCAGCGAATGACGCACAGGATAAATGCAGCATTATTACGTGATTATTGGGATCGTTGAAGTAACCGAAAGGGCATATTGTACTCAATATTGATTATTACTGGTGGCATGTCGTAAAATACGAACCCGAAAGGAGACACCAAAACATTATCCGACCTCAGAAAGGGTAGCGTACGAGCAAAATAGCATACAATATCTGGCATACCATCCCACCGCAGCTGTCAGAACCCAATACACCCGTACATGACCAGTGCGCAGCCACCATGCCTTAGAACCGAACGATGTGCAACACACTGTTGTTGTCATAGTAATTACTCCAGAGTATTTTGGAAATATCAACAAGATGATGCAACACCAATTACTCGGATCATAAAGACACCGAGCGTTCGAACGCCCCACCAACAACTCGCTTCTAAAGGAAACCCTACCAAGGACGACCGAAAGCACACCACCCGATAATGAATATTAAACACGTCGCCCACCCGTCTACCGCATATAACCCATTCCCACAATATGCAAACAAAGAGCACATGCAGTGTTGAATACATATTAAACACTCCATCTACCCGTCTACCGAAATAACCCATCCCCGCACTAATAAACAAAGAGCGCACGAAGTGTTTTGTTGTATATCGCCAAGTTTTTATTTGATTAGAAAACATAAGAACACGTTTGAAAAAGGCAACCAACCCCAGTCAACAATGGATAAGCTGCCACGGCTTCGTGTATCATGTATGTGATAAAAATGAAAATACACTCCAGCTAGCTGTCAGATCGAAGATTTCGTCGAGAGTCATATTTGCAAGCTGTGTGTAAAACCACGCTCGCGCGTATTACTGGGTGCCTGTCCTCAGTAAGGATGTAAGTCAGCGAGTCCCCTCGGGGGGTTGGATGGTTGAAAGGGAGGGGGGGGTCAATCTGTGCGCTGTGCAAAAAAAGTGGTAGTAGTAGTAGTAGCAGTATCAGTGGTAGTAGTAGTAGTGTTGACATAACAGTAGCTCGCGCTATCGCTGAACTGAAGGGCACGCCAGCTAGAATGTAGTGGTAGTAGTAATACGAATAATTACGAAATGCCAAATACGCTATACGGACAGAAGCCAACCACAGATCCACGGAGGGGCACGAAACTGAAATTGGGGACTGAACGATCGTATACCGGTCGCCCCGGTGGCGTATCGGGTTATCTTCGAGCCTCGTATAGGTCAGGTTTGTGAGTTCGAGCCCCGCCGAGTGCATACTCGTATAAATTCGTTGGGACTTTTGTTGTGCACAAATTGACTCGCGGAAAGCGCGAGAGCGTGAGTTAGCAACATTCGATGAAAAATCGGCGAGCAGTGGGATTCCTGAACCCTATGCGCGATGAAAATTGAAGGCAAGAACCGGGGGGGGGAAGGGACGACACCTGTGACCACCGCTTGTGCAGAAGCTGGAAAGTGGAAGTGTGAGAAAAAAATAAATATATATATGTAGGAAGTATTGTTGACTGAACGATCGTAATCCATTTTCCGAATAAGCGGCCCACATTCACCGAGGGGCAAGCCGTGTCGACCAGAGCGATGTACCCACCGCGATCAGCGCAGCGAAAGCTTATTTGGCGCCGTTGTATGCCAACAGTGATCAACAAAGCGACAGGCACAGCCACGCCCGCTGTTTAAAGCGAAAATATAACTGATACAGCCGTATATCAACAATGAGTAGCAAAGCGCAAGCCGCCCAGCCGTGTCGATCAGAGCGGTATATCAACCGCGATCAGCAAAACGAAAGCATATCTGGCACAGCTGTATATCACCAGGGATCAGCAAAGCAAACCCCCTCAGGCATAGCCGCGCCCGCGATTTACAGCGAAAATACAACTGGCACAGCCGTATGTCAACAATGAGTAACAAAGCGAAAGCCCTTCTGGACGACCCAGCTGTGTCGATCAGAACGGTATATCAACTGCGATCAGCAAAGCGAAGGCATATCTGGCACAGCCGTGTTTCAACAGCGACCAGTAGGGTATAAGCACATCTGGCGCAGCAGGGCCAATTGTGGGTGTATACACCCATAAGAGGCGTAACCAGTCAGGGAAGCAAACATACAGTTGGCACAACCGTATGTTTAACAGCGATCAGCAGAGGGAACGCACATCTGGTACAGCATGGCCAATGATGGGTGTATATCCAAACAAGAGGCGTAACCAGTCAGCTAAGCGAATTTACAATTGGCACAGCCATATATCAACAACGAGCGGCAATGCGAAACCCCTTCTGGACGACAGCCGTGTCGACCAGAGCGGTATACCAGTCGCGATCAGCAAAGCGAAAGCATATCTGGCACAGCTGTATATCAACAGTGATCAGCACAGCAACCCCCAGCAGGCACAGCCACGGCCGCGATTTTACACTTTTTAGCCTAGCGAAAATACAACTGGCCCAGCCGATATCAACAACGAGCAGCAAAGCGAAGGCACTTTGTAGACGACCCAGCCGTGTCGACGAGAGAGGTACGCCAACCACCACCAGCAAAGCCAAATCATATCTGGCACAGCCGTATATCATCAACAGCGAACAGCATGGCGGAAGTACATGTGGCACGGCAGGCCATGGTGGGTGTATATCCCCACAGCGACATAACCAATCAGCAAAGTGAAAATACAATTGGCACAGCGGTATAGATCAACAACGAGCAGCAAAGCGAAACTCCTTCTGGAGGACCCAGCCGTGTGGACCAGAGCGTATTTTACCCGCGATCAGCAAAGTGAAAGCATATCTGGCTCAGCTGTATATAAACAGCGATCAGCACAGCAACGCCCCCCCCATGCATATCCGTGTCTGCGATTTTTTAGATTGCAAGGCAACCCCCCCCTCCAGGCACAGCCGTGCCCGCGATTTCTAAACCTTTTATGAAAGCGCAAATCTAATTGGCACAGCCGTATATCAACAATGAGCAGCAAAGCGCAAGCACTGCGGGACGACACAGCCGTGTCGATCAGCGCGGTATATCAACCGCGATCAGCAAAACGAAAGCATATCTGGCACAGGCGTATACCTGGTATAAACAGCGATAGGCAGAGCGAAAGCACATCTGGCACAGCAGGGCCAACGATGGGTGTGTATCCCCACAACCGTGTCGAAGATGGCTACTTATATCATCAGCGATCAGCAAAGCGAACCCCTACAGGCACAGCCGCACCCGCGATTGTTGCACGTATATACATCCGCAGCGAACAAACCGGCCACAACTATGACCCGTAATGGTCGTATATCACCAACAGCCAGCGTATATCAGCAACTAGCAGCAAAGCGAAAGTCTGTCTGGACAACACAGCCTTATCGACCAGAGCGATTATTGACCGCGATCAGCAAAGCGAAAGCACTTCTGGCACAGCCGTATATCAACTGCGATCAGCAGAGCGAAAGCGCTTCTGGCACCGCAGGCCCGATGATGGATGTGTATTCCAACAGCCGTGCCGGCGATGGCTGTATATCAACAGCGATAAGCAAAGCAAGCCGCCTCAGCCACCTCCGTTGTATGTGTAACCGCAGCAAACCTGTAAAACAACGACAACTATAACCCGTGATTGTCATATATCATCAGCAACCAGCGGAACAGCAGCAACCGGCGAAACAACGGCAACCAGACCCATCCAGGTTTTCAGACCCAGACAATGAGCGTGACGCTTTATAGTCCTAGGCCGAAAGCATGACTTGAAAATCGTATTACCTGGTACGACTCACCAGGCATGGTGTGACTGTATACAGTAGATCACATGGAAGTAAATGCATGAATCGACACAGCCGTGCAGGGTACGTGCGTGGGGCGCGGTATCTTCAGATGAGTACAATGGGGCTTCACCGGCGGCCGAGTAAGGGCTGCCGTCGAAGCAAACGCCCGCAGGAGACAAAAAAATAACTGCAGAAGGCAGTTTACTATGCCAAGGGCTGCTTATCCCGGGCCAGTGAAATGCCCGTTTGTTGTAAATATCTTTTGAATTGCGTTGTATATTACTATATTCTGTGGCTTGGGAGGGAGAGCAGCTGGCTGACATGTCTACCGCAGTATCCAACTCTGCCTCATACCCACATGTCTTTACTCATAAACACGTCTCCCTCCTTCCACTGTCTGGGTTCTACTGTGCGAATTCTCGAACGACTGAGACACCGAATGGTCCAACACCATTGACTCCTCCACACAACTCCTCCGAGAAAAAACGTGATATAAACCCTCGCATGCCACTGAAAAAAATAAAATGAAATAAGTACATACACCCTCAGTTATACGAGAATAGTACCTACATCCTCATAATATCTTCGTCCCCTCACCATCGAAAGAAAAAGGGTGGGTGGGCGGGAGAAATAACGAATTGTCTGGTCCAGTGAGCGACCGCTGTATAATGGTAAACAACAGCTCTGTCTGTTCGCGTGTTCTACCAGTCTGCCAGCACCGTCCCGTGCGGTATCCACTTGGTATCTCCACAAGCACGATCAACCAAACAACGCCAGCTGCTGCTGTCCAAGTAAGCTACGTACGTACTCCGCCAAAAAAACTATGAACCCTAATGCCGAATTATCTCTGGAACAACAAACAACATATTATTCTCATATCGGTTTCCGATTCCCTATAATATTCCTTTTTGCTGTATAAATAAACATATATAAAATCATTCCTTGAATATAGAGCCATTCCTTGGTGTCATGGACTTTGGTCAGGAGTTTTTTGTCTCGACCTAAGTATGCGATTCGCGGAACTGGAATTCTCGGTCGAATATGGCTTGGTTCGAGCGCCGCCTTCGGGGGGCGGCTCCAACGCCCCTCGCCTTGCCGTGTCCGTTCCGCACATCGACGTGAACGCGGACGGGTGCCGAGCGAGACGAGCGAGTGTCGAGGAGGAATTTTGGAAAAATTGTTGAATCTTAATGGCTGCAACGCCTGAATGATTTGCAAAATTGGCATCATTTCCAAACGGTACGCGATAATGTTTGGAATTTTGCGGTGGCATACTCTCGAGCGTTAGTTTCTTTGCTGTACTTTTTTACTAGTTCGTTTGGTTTCTTGCTCGGCATTTTCTTGCTCTTGTTTCTGCTCGTTTTGCCAGCTGGAAATTCATTTTTTTTAGTGTGGGTTCACCTAAAACGTGACACAACTTTCCGACGATATCCAACAACTTCGCGACACAAATTACCGACGGCAAGACGTTTCGTGACAAAATAACTCCCAAACCATGGAATCATGACATTTTCATGTAACAGAATTTCGAGACAAAACCAAGCAGATAAAGCCGTCTCTTCGGCCTTTGGCCCTGGCTTTAGCACGGCCGCTGACACTCCAGGCAGCCTCTGCTGTAGGCATGAACGAATGCGGTTGATTCGCAGCGAACTATCCCGCTGTGCTCGCTTCTATTTGGCCATCGTCCATGCTATTTCATGTCACCTCCCTTCTGTTTTGAGCTCGTCGTCGTACGGTTGAGGTACGAGGAAACCCGTACGTACTGGGTGAGAACAGCAGTATGTACGACGAGCATGAACACCAATTGACGACATTGGCAAGCACAAAACATCAGATGCAGCAGCAGTAGCCGAAGGGCGAAACGTTTAGCACATAATGCAGCAACTAGTAGCAACCAGAACCACAGCAGATAGCTCAGAGTGCAGTGCGAGTGCCGTTGGCAAGTTTAGTCGTACACGCATCACTCTGTCCAATATATATAACAGAATCTCGAGACAAAACCAAGCAGACAGAAGAGCCGTCTCTTCGGCCTTTGGCCCTGGCTTTAGCACGGCCGCTGACACTCCAACCAGCCTCTGCTGTAGGCATGAACGAGTGCGGTTGATTCGCAGCGAACTATCCCGCTGTGCTCGCTTCTATGTGGCCATTGTCCATGCCATTTCATGTCACCTCCCTTCTGTTTTGAGCTCGTCGTCGTACGGTTGAGGTACGAGGAAACCCGCACGTACTCGCTGAGAACAGCAGTATGTACGACGAGCATGAACGCCAACTGACGACATTGGCAAACACACAACAGCAGGTGTACAGCAGTAGCCGAAGGGCGAAACGTCTAGCACATAATGCCGCAACAAGTAGCAACCAGAACTACAGCAGATGGCTCAAAGTGCAGTGCGAGTGCCGTTCGTTGGCAAGTTTAGTCGTACACGCATCACTCTCAAGAGCCAACAAGAGGCAGGGCAGGGCCCCCCAACACAGAGACACGTGACAACCACGGCCAGCTGTCGATCGCGTAATTGGCCGGTAGTCCGTGCTTCGGTGCGTGTATCGGAAGTCGTTCGTAGTACTACTGCTGTAGACCGTCGAAAGACCACATGACATGTGACACCCCATTCTGGTGGCAGCCTCGCCAGTAGACCCCCAAAAAATTATTTTTCTTTTCTTTTCCCATGCACCCATTTCCTTTCCTTTCTCTTCTTTGTTCTTTGTTTCTTTTTTCCAATTGACTTGCGTCTGTTGTGCGTATGCGTAGTGATAGATACTACGTGTGATATATACGTGGTAGTCTTTCTTGGGTGGCAAGCGGTATAGTCGGTTTTCCCAGGCGCGAGTAATGAGACGTATGCACCGGTATGGACCTGGCACATCGTAGGGTGACTCCCGATTTCACTTTTTTTTGTTTCTGGTGGAGGCATGAATTGCGTCAGCTGTGATTTATGCGTGTACCACCTTGGGTTGTATGTGTTTTTCCCCTAGGGTATTCCTTTGCTCCAGAGTGACTGGAACCAGTCCTGTGACCACGGACTGGATTGTGCGAGTTAATGTGAGAACAACAACAGCTGAAATATCGCCTGTTTCTTGACCTTTCAGCTGCTTCCTGCAAATTTGGTTTTTTTGCCAACACGATTTTGAACCCTATGCAAAGATCCTGTTTTTTGTTTTAATCAATTGTCAGCCGGCCGCCCCGGTGGTCTAGTGGTTTTACCCTCGAATACCTCCAACGTTTGGTTGTCCTTGAGTTCGACACCCACCACGATGAATATGACCTAATTTGCAAAAATGCAATCAAAAAAAGAGATCAACTGCTGAGAGCGCCTGCTAGGTACAATTCGACGCGAGTCGACGAGGGAAGAAAATGCTCGATTCTCCTCGCGGTAAAAATGAAGGCACGTGCCGAAGTGGGGAGGGAGGAGGAGGGCCCGCTATGTGACCCCGGGTCTGAGTTATTACCAGGAGCGCGAGAATGGTGCGGGGATGATGAATGGGATAAAGAAAAAAAATGTTGCAAAGAAAGGTATATGGTTATTTCTACCAGTAAATAATATGTCAGTCTCTGGAAAATACGCACGGCACCATCAGCAGTCGTCATGGTAGAGACACTCCGGATATTATGTATTGAGGGGACGCGTCCGATTTCGACGACGTGAAAGCACCCACGAAGCAAAGATAGCAGACACACATATCCCGCCTTCTCGAGAAAAAACAGAGAAGAAGCGCTACGCCAACCTCCCGTACGAGCAAAGCCACCCCCGCACCTATCTTAGACAACGCCGACGCAACGAGAGATCGCCCTCCTCTTCTTCGTTTTTCTCCTCGCCCGCAACCGCGCAGACCAATCAATGCGAGAGCCTTCACGTAACAAACAAAGCAATCTTCTTCCAAAACCTCGCCGGCTGACATGTCCCCATGTCGACGTTTGATGCAAACCGACTTTGCATCCTGTCGACTTCGAACCTCCATTGCCACGGGGACAGCAGTGCAGTCTCTTCATTAATGCCAAGGCCTCTTTCGTTTCGCCTAGAGGCGACGCAGGTTCTCAATAATACTATTTTCGGTATTTTTGTTTGATAGACGCCAACTTTTACTTGACGGCGCATTCGACATAGGGTGTTTCGCCTATCCTTGCCTTCTTTGTTGAATAATATTACGTTTTTTTTCTGTCAAATCATGACTTTCATAATCCCATGTTCGTATTAAACTCTTGGCATTACTTCAAAGTTCAATGCATGCCAAATCGGACAGCTACACCTTAAGTTGTCGAAGTGCTGCCCTGCCCTACCCGAAGCATGGGCGCCGGCGAATGCCTGCGCCCATGCGGAGCCCTTGTATATATATAAAATCCTTCTTTGGTGTCAGGTATTTGGTCAGGAGTTTTTTATCTCGGCCGAAGTATGCGATTCGCGGAACTGGAATTCTCGGTCGAATATAGCTTGGTTCGAGCGCCGCCTTCGGGGGGCGGCTCCAACGCCCCTCGCCCTTCCGTGTCCGTTCCGGACATCGACGTGAACGCGGACGGATGCCGAGCGAGACAAGCGAGAAGTTGAAAAAATACCGCATGTCGAGGAGGAATTTCGGAGATTTTGGGTGTATCTTTAGACTATGTCTGCAACGCCTGGATGATTTGCAAAATTGGCATCATTTCCAAACGGTACGCGATAATGTTTGGAATTTTGCGGTGGCATACTCTCGAGCGTTAGTTTCTTTGCTGTACTTTTTTGCTAGTTCGTTTGGTTTCTTGCCCGGCCTTTTTATTGCTTTTGTTTCTGCTCGTTTTGCCAGCTGGAAATTCATTTTTTTAGTGTGGGTTCACCTAAAACGTGACACAACTTTCCGACGATATCCAACAACTTCGCGACACAAATTCCCGACGGCAAGACGTTTCGTGACAAAATAACTCCCAAATCATGATATTTTCACGTAACAGAATCTCGAGACAAAACCAAGCAGGTAGAGCCGTCTCTTCGGCCTTTGGCCCTGGCTTTAGCATGGCCGCTGACACTCCAGGCAGCCTCTGCTGTAGGCATGAACGAGTGCGGTTGATTCGCAGCGAACTATCCCGCTGTGCTCGCTTCTATGTGGCCATTGTCCACGCCATTTCATGTCAGCTCCCTTCTGTTTTGAGCTCGTCGTGGTGCCGTCGAGGTACGAGGAAACCCGTACGTACTGGGTGAGAACAGCAGTATGTGCGACTAGCATGAACGCCAACTGACAACATTGGCAAACACACAACATCAGGTGCAGCAGCAGTAGCCGAAGGGCGAAACTTTTAGCACGTACTGCAGCAACTAGTAGCAACCAGAACCACAGCAGATAGCTCAAAGTGCAATACGAGTGCAGTTGGCAAGTTTAGTCGTACACGCATCACTCTGTCCAATATATAACAGAATCTCGAGACAAAACCAAGCAGGTAGAAGAGCCGTCGCTTCGGCCGTTGGCCCTGCCTTTAGCACGGCCGCTGACCCTCCAGGCAGCCTCTGCTGTAGGCATGAACGAGTGCGGTTGATTCGCAGCGAACTATCCCGCTGTGCTTGCTTCTATGTGGCCATTGTCCATGCCATTTCATGTCACCTCCCTTCTGTTTTGAGCTCGTCGTCGTGCCGTCGAGGTACGAGGAAACCCGTACGTACTGGGTGAGAACAGCAGTATGTGCGACGAGCATGAACGCCAACTGACGACATTGGCAAACACACAACATCAGGTGCAGCAGCAGTAGCCGAAGGGCGAAACGTTTAGCACGTACTGCAGCAACTAGTAGCAACCAGAACCACAGCAGATAGCTCAAAGTGCAGTACGAGTGCAGTTGGCAAGTTTAGTCGTACACGCATCACTCTGTTCAATATATAACAGAATCTCGAGACAAAACCAAGCAGGTAGAAGAGCCGTCGCTTCGGCCTTTGGCCCTGCCTTTAGCACGGCCGCTGACACTCCAGGCAGCCTCTGCTGTAGGCATGAACGAGTGCGGTTGATTCGCAGCGAACTATCCCGCTGTGCTCGCTTCTATGTGGCCATTGTCCATGCCATTTCATGTCATCTCCCTTCTGTTTTGAGCTCGTCGTCGTGCCGTCGAGGTACGAGGAAACCCGTACGTACTGGGTGAGAACAGCAGTATGTACGACGAGCATGAACGCCAACTGACAACATTGGCAAACACACAACATCAGATGCAGCAGCAGTAGCCGAAGGGCGAAACGTTTAGCACATACTGCAGCAACTAGTAACAACCAGAACCACAGCAGATAGCTCAAAGCGCAGTACGAGTGCCGTTGGCAAGTTTAGTCGTACACGCATCACTCTGTCCAATATATAACAACCGTTTTATGTTCATATTGATGGAGAAAAAAATATTACATTTCCTGTAAGAATGATACGTCGTACGAGCGGACGTTCTGATTCTGGTGTGCTGCTGCCGTGAGACCATCGAGCACACCGCATGTTTCACCCAAACAAGAGCCAACAAGATGCAGCGCACAGGGGCCCCCAACATAGAGACACGTGACAACCACGGCCAGCTGTCGATCGCGTAATTGGCCGGTAGTCCGTGCTTCGGTGGGTGTATCGGAAGTCATTCGTAGTACTGCTGTAGGTCGTCGAAAAACCACGTGGCATCCCGTTCTGGTGGCAGACTCGCCAGTAGACCCCCCATAATTTATTTACCTTTTCTTTTTCTTGGCCCCATGCACCCATTTCCTTTCCTTTCTCTTCTTTGTTTCTTTTTTCCAATTGACTTGCGTCTGTTGTGCGTATGCGTAGTGATAGATACCAAGTGTAATATATACATGGTAGTCTTTCGTGGGTGGCAAGCGGTATAGTCGGTTTTTCCAGCCGCGAGTAATGAGACGTATGCACCGGTATGGACCTGGCACATCGTATACTGACTCCCGATTTCACTTTTATATGTTTCTGGTGGAGGCATGAATTGCGTCAGCTGTGATTTATGCGTGTACCACCTTTGGTTTGTGTTTTTCCCCTAGGGTATTCCTCAGCTCCAGAGTGACTGGAGCCTGTCCTGTGACCACGGACTTGATTAAGCGAGTTAATGTGAGAACGACAACAACAACTGAAATATTGCCTGTTTCTTGACCTTTCAGCTGCTCCTGCAAATTTGGTTTTTCTGCCAACACGATTTTGAACTTTTTCGCGATTTTTTCTTCCTTTTTGTTTAGTAAGTTGAACTTCCTACCATTTGCCGCTAATTTGCCGCCTGTGCATTAGTTGTGGAACTGTCCAGCTTTAGCTTTTCTTTGATTCGCACCATTTGTTTTGTACTTGACGAAGCTTCATCGGCTGAGATCTGGGCTTGGCTCATCAGCTCGACACCGCCCAGCACCCCATCGCAGCGCTATAGCTTACAGCAACGAAGCGCCGTGCAGTGCCCTGCGATGCCCTGCGGCTCAGCTCAACAGCGCACCGCAGCGCAGCGCTAGCTCAGCAGAGCGAAGCGCTATGCTTTGCCGTGCTCTGCCGTCGCGGTCGTTCGTTGTTCATGATATCTAAAACTCCGCGTACGCTGATATTTAGGTATTTGGCACTTTATTCTATACATATCGCGTCAACCATCGTAATATCATACAATATTGGGGAGGGAATGTAATCTCTATGCAAATATCCTGTTTTGTTTTAATCAACTGTCAGCCGGCCGCCCCGGTGGTCTAGTGGTTTTACCCTCGAATACTACTAACGTTTGTTTGTCCTTGAGTTCGACACCCACCACGATGAGATTTGACTTTATTTGCAAAAATGCAAAAAAAAAAAAAAGGAATCAACTGCTGAGAGCGCCTAGCAGCGTGGGTAGGTACAATTCTACGCGAGTCGACGAGGGAAGAAAATGCTGGATTCTCCTCGCGGTAAAAATGAAAGCACGTGCCAAAGTGGGGAGGGAGGAGGAGGGCCCGCTATGTGACCCCGGATCTAAGTTACTACTGGGAGGGAGCGCGAGAATGGTGCGGGGATAATGAATGGGATGAAAAAAAAATGTTTCAAAGGTATATTATTATTACTACCTGTAAATAATATGTCAGTCTCTAGGAAATACGCACGGCACTATCAGCAGTCGTCATGGTAGAGACACTCCGGATATTATGTATTGAGGGGACGCGTCCGATTTCGACAACGTGAAAGCACCCACAAAGAAAAGACAGCAGACACACATATCCCGCCTTTCCGAGAAAAAACAGAGGAGAAGCGCTACGCCAACCTCCCGTACGAGCAAAGCCACCCCCGCACCAATCTTAGACAACGCCGCCTCAACGAGAGATCGCCCTCCTCTTCTACGTTTTCCTCCTCGCCCGCGACCACGCAGACCAATCAATGCGAGAGCCTTCACGTAACAAACAAAGCAATCTTCTTCCAAAACCTCGCCGGCTGACATGTCCCCATGTTGACGTTTGATGCAAACCGACTTTGCATCCTGTCGACTTCGAACCTCCATTGCCACGGGGACAACAGTGCAGTCTCTACATTAATGCCAAGGCCTCTTTTGTTTCGCCTAGAGGCGACGCAGGTTCTCAATAATACTCTTTTCGGTATTTTTGTTTGATAGACGCCAACTTTTACCTGACGGCGCATTTAACATAGCTTGTTTCGCCTATCCTTGCCTTCTTTGTTGTATAATATTACGTTTTTTCTCTTGTCAAAGCATGACTTTCATAAACCCGTATTCGTATTAAACTCTTGGCATTACTTTAAACTTGAATGCATACCAAATCGGACAGCTACACCTTAAGTTGTCGAAGTGCTGCCCTGCCCTACCCGAAACATGGGCGCCGACGAATGCCGGCGCCCATGCGGAGCCCTTGTATATATTTCGAATTGCGTTGCATATCACCATTTTGCGTGGCTTGGGAGGGACAGCAGCTGACTGACTTGTCTACCGCAGTATCCAACTCTGCCTCATACCCACATGTCTTTGCTCATAAACACGTCTCCCTCCCTCCACTGTCTGGGTTCTACTGTGCGAATTCTCGGACGACTGAGACACCGAATGGTCCAACACCTTTGACTCCTCCACGACCGAGGTTACTCCGAGACTTCTACAGTTTACCCCATGCAGTATCTTGACCTGGCTGTCTTTGCAAACCTTTGCCAGCTGCTAGTTTACGAGACACCTGTCGTGCATCGTCTGCATTTTTCCAGGTGTACACCTTATATGCATCGGACTTCCACCTCCCTTCTCGCTGTATGACTCGTTCCGACACGTCACCTCCAGCCGCAAGCATCGAGGCACTTCCTATCCTCAGCGAGTGCAGAGCGTACTCTTCGGGTTTACGCCCCGACTTTTCAACTATCTCTCTCAACGCTCATAACGCCTGACCATATCCCTACACTCTCAGTTGCTTCCCTGAACGGTATGAGGAAAGTGGCGCGTCTTCAGGGAGAGCCGTAAAGCTTTACAGTAGTGCTACCATAAGAGAATCACGACGTCATGAATTATCTGGTCCAGTGAGCGACCGCTGTCCAGTTGTAAACAACAGCTCTGTCTGTTCGCGTGTTCTACCAGCCTGCCAGCACCGTCCCGTGCGGTATCCACTTGGTATCTCCACAAGCGTGATCAACCAAACAATTCCAGCTGCTGTTGTCAAAGTAAGCTACGTACGTGCTCCGCCAAAAAAGCTATGAACCATAACGCCGATTCTCTGGAACAACCAACAACATATTATTATTACATCGGTTCCCGATTCCTAATCCTATTTCTCATTATTTCCGGCCGGGTGGAATAGCGACGGAAAGAAGACAGGATACGGTTAAAGATATGCGCGAAAAACACGAACTAGCTTTTCTAAACGGAAACACGATGACAGCTTTTCTAAACATCATATTTGTTTGCGCTACTCGAACAGCCGTTCAAAGATAACGGTTTAGCGTTCATTTGTGTCGATCGGCATTATTATTTTGTGTCGTTAGCATTTGTTTCGTGTCATTCCCGAGATTGAGTCATTCCACACTACTACGTACGCCAGTCAACTGAAAATGTGTTTACGCAAAAAATAGTGTGCATGGAACGACGTTTGTTTATATTGCTCAACCCCGAGTCGTGATAGTGCTTGGTCCCACTTTAGCGCAGGTTTCGTTCTCTGTCAAGGCACCCGACAATGGAGGGACCACGACCCGTAGTTCGTAAATACGGAGCTTGGCTGTGTAGAAGGAGGGCCATCGGCACGGACGTTGGTTGTACTGGATGTAGATAGGTGGGAGGCATGCTGTTGTTGTTTCGTAGGAAACCCCCGGGAGACGTGTCAGCGTTCCTCGGGGGGTCCGACCTCTCTCGGGGGCCCTTGTATCGCAATGTAGGCTGTGGTCCGCCCAGGGTCTCCGATGTTGTATGTCTTCCGCTGGGAGGCGTTGTTCCCCCGCCAGCGGACCCCACGTCACCCGCTCCGGGTCTCTATTGCTGTATGTCTTCCGCTGCGAGGCGTCGTGTCTCCCGCCAGCGGACCCCATGTCACCCGCTCAGAGCCTTTGTCCTTGTCTACCTTCCACTTTTGGGTGTTGTGTTCCCCATAAGCGGACCCCAAATTACAGGTGAACTAGGTGCGAGCGTCCCTCGCCCACTTTGTCACTCTTTCGTTTGTCCCCTCTTGACTTCGGGATCAGGTGTCGTCCTTGTCAAGAGTCTGACGACGCTTCCCATCTTGATGCTGTGTCTCACGTGAGAGCATTCACGATTACCGCCAAAGGCGGTGGTGCTTGTAACTCCTCTCCAGCAAGTAGAGCAACCCCTTCTTACCACATCCGCCAAAAAAAAGCAGGACAGGCTCCAGTTACTTGGGAGTGGAAGAATAGGCTTGGGCAAACACGAAGCGAAAACCAAAAGTGGTACGCGCATATGTGATAGCTGAAGCAATTCATGCATCCACCAAGAATATAAACAAACGACATCGGGAGTCAGCCTACACACGTGCCAGGCCCATACTGGTGGTCACAGGACAGGCCCGAATCACTCTTGAGTGGAAAAATACCCCAGGGAAAGCACAAAACATAGCCCAAAGTGGTAAACGCGTATGTCATCACTAAAAAACAATTCATGCATCCGCCAAGAAATACAGGACAGGCTCCAGCTACTCTGGAGTGAAATAATACCCTGGGGAAAACCCAGAGCAAAACATAAATTGGAGCACGCATACGAGCTGGGCCGGGCAAGAGGCCCTGATAGGGACAATATTGCAATATCACACCCAATTGTTGGAGTTTGGATCTGATTTTTTTGACACGTGATTTCAAACAAGCTGAGCAAGACATTCAAAATCGGATAAAAAGAAAAAATGAAAAAAATGTCTTATTACGGCCGGCCAAATTTTTGCTGAAGTTTGAGGCGGAGAAAAGTGCATCGATTTTTCTCTTCTTTTTTTGCATCTCACTTCTACTTTTTTTTTTAGCTTGATTCAAATCGCGTGCCAAAATTTCAGGTCATAACTTTAATAATTGAGAGGTCCATGGCCAAGTTTCCACTGAAGTGCCTCTGCATACAAATTTACATATATTTCAGGGATTCATCCATAACTTTCGAACGAAAGTGACCCATAAAATGAAACGCATATGTCCCTACTCCTCGTCCCAAGATGCACATGCCCAGAAAAATTGAGCCAATTCCATCCACGTTGTATTTCGAGCAATTTTGTGAAAAGCAAAACAAACAAATCATGAAAAGAAAGCTCAAACTAGGGGACGTGAGTGGCAAACACTTTTTTCGGCACACACTTGGCAGATTCTCAAGCTGGAGGGCTTAAAATGACCATCATATCTAGCTGATTACGAGGATATGCTCAGTTTGCAGTGGGTCACTGTCGTTCAAAAGATATGCCCGACTGACGGATTAGGAGGTTTCTTGGCCGGCCCAGCTTGTACAAGGTTCCCTTTCGGGATGTGGGTGACGTGAAGTCCTGGTGGTGTAGCACGTCAAAACGGTGCGCGCCGGTAACCCCCTCGTGGCCCATGTCGAATGAAAACGGAGTCATACTACTATTACCCCTACTGCTACCACTACTGCTACTACTACTACTACTACTGCTAATACTACTTCTACTACTCCGACTTCTACTACTACTACTACAATTACTGCTGCCGCAGCTACTACTACTACCGCTCCTCCTACTCCTGCTGCTGCTACTGCTACTGCTACTGCTACTGCTACTGCTTCTGCTACTAATACTACTACTGCTACTACTATTACTACTTCTTCTACTACTTCTACTACTACTACTACTACGACTACGACTACGACTCCTAATACCACTAGTACTGCTTCTACTACTACTACTAGTACTAGTACTACTACTGCTACTACCTTTACTATTCCTACTACTACAATTACTACTACTACTACCGTTACTACTACTTCTACTACTAACACTACTACCACTACCGCTACCACTACTTCTACTTCTACTACTACTACTACTACTAACACCACTACTACTACTATTTCCACTACTACTACAAGTACTACAACTACGACTACTGCTACTACTACTAGTGATATTTCTTCTACTACTGCTACTGCTACTACTACCACTACCGCTACTACTACTACTACCACCACTACCACTACTACTACTACCACTACTACTACTTCTACTACTACTACTACTACTACTACTACTACTACTACCACTACTACTACTACTACTACTATTACTACTACTACTACTACTACTACTACTACTACTACTACTACTACTACTACTACCACTTCTACTACAAACACCACTACTACTACTATTACCACTACTAATTCTACTACCACTACTACAACCACTACTACTTCTACTTCTACTGCTACTACTTCTAGAACTACTACGACTACTACTACCACTAGTACTGCTACTACTACTACTACTACTACTACCACTATCTTTCCTACTACTACTAGTACTACTGATGCTACTACTACTACCTTTACTACTCCTACTACTACAACTACTATTACTACTATTACTTTTACTACTACTACTACTACTACTACTACTACTACTACTACTACTACTACTAATACCACCACTACTACTACTACTTCTACTGCTACTACTTCTACCACTACTACGACTACTACTACCACTAGTACTGGTACTACTGCTGCTATTTTTCCTACTACTACTACTACTACTACTACTACCACTACTTCTACTTCTACTACTTCTACTAACACCACTACTACTACTATTTCCACTACTGCTACAAGTACTACTACTACGACTACTACTGCTAGTAATATTTCTTCTACTACTACTACTACTACTACTGCTACTACCACTACCGCTACTACTACTACTACCACTACCACTACTACTACTTCTACTTCTACTACTACTACTACTACCACTACTACTACTAACACCACTACTACTACTATTACCACTACTATTCCTATTACCACTACTACCAACAGTAGAAGTAGTAGTAGTTGTAGTAGTAGGAGTAGTAAAGGTAATAGTAGTAGTACTAGTACTAGTAGCAGTAGTAGGAAAGATAGTAGTAGTATTAGTAGTAGTAGCAGTACTAGTGGTAATAGTAGTAGTAGTAGTGGGAATAGTAGGAAAGATAGCAGTAGTAGTTGTAGTAGCAATACTAGTGGTAGTAGTAGTCGTAGTAGTAGTATAAATAGTAACAGTAGAAGTAGTAGTAGTAGCAGTAGTGGTGGTAGTAGTGGTAGTAGAAATATTAGTGGTAGTAATAGTAGTAGTGGTGTTAGTAGTAAAAGTGGTAGTAGTAGTTGTAGTAGGAGATGTAGTGGTAGTAGTGGTAGTGGTGGTAGTAGAAGTAGTGGTACTAGCGGTAGTAGTGGTAGTGGTGGTAATAGTAGTAGTAGTAGTAGTAGTAGTAGTAGAAGAAATATCCTTTTTAGTGATAATAGTAGTCGTAGTAGTAGTTGTAGCAGTAGTAGAAATATTAACAGTAGTGGTGTTAGTAGTAGTAGCAGTAGTAGCAGTAGTAGCAGTAGAAGTAGTAAATTAGTAGTAGTAGTAGCGGTAGTGGTAGTAGTAGTAGCAGTAGTAGTAGTAGTAGTAGTAGTAGTGGTAATAGTAGTAGTAGTAGTAGTAGTAGTAGTAGTAGTAGTAGTAGTAGTAGTAGTAGTAGTAGTAGTAGTAGTAGTAGTAGTAGTAGTAGTAGTAGTAGTAGTAGTAGTAGTAGTAGTAGTAGTAGTAGTAGTAGTAGTAGTAGTAGTAGTAGTAGTAGTAGTAGTAGTAATAGTAGTAGTAATAGTAGCGGTGGTGATAGTAGTAGTAGGAGCAGAAGAAAAATTACTAGTAGTAGTAAAAGTAGTCGTAGTAGAAGTAGTTGTAGTAGTAGTGAAAAAGTAATAGTAGTGGTGTTAGTAGTAATAGTAGCAGTAGTATTAGGAGTAGAAGTAGTAGTATTAGTCGCAGTAGTTGTAGTAATAGTCGAAGTAGTAGTAGTAGCAATGGAAGTAGTAGTAGTAGTAGCAGTAGTACTAATAGTAGTAGTATAAGAAGCAGTAGGAAAGATGGCAGTAGTAGTGGCAGTACTAGTGGTAGTAGTAGTCGTAGTAGTAGTAATAGAAGTAGTAGCAGTAGAAGTAGTAGTAGTAGTGGTGGTAGTAGTAGAAGTAGAAGTAGCAGTAGTAGTAGTAGTAGTAGTAGTAGTAGAAGTAGTAGTAGTAGTAACAGCAGTTGTAGTAGTAGGAGTAGTAGAGGTGGTAGTAGTAGTAGTAGTAGTAGTAGTAGTAGTAGTAGTAGTAGGAGTAGTAGTGGTAGTAGTAGTAGTAGTAGTAGTGGTAGTAGTACTAGTACTAGTAGTACTAGTACTAGTAGTAGTAGGAAAGATAGTAGTAGTAGTAGTAGTAGTAGCAGTAGTAGTATTAGCAGTAGTAGTAGCAGTAGTAGTAGTGGTAGTAGCAGCAGTACTAGTGGTAGTAGCAGTAGTAGGAGTAGAAAAGGTAGTAGTAGTAGTGGGTGTTGTGGTAGTAGTAGTAGTAGTAGTTGTAGTAGTAAGAGTAGTACTGTTAGAAGTAGTAGTAGTAGTAGTAGTAGTAGTAGTAGGAAAGATCGCAGGAGTAGTAGTAGCAGTAATAGTGGTAGTAGTAGTCGTGGTAGTTGTAGAAGTAGTCGAAGTGGAAGTAGTAGTAGTTGTAGTTGTAGTGGTAGTAGAAATAGTAGTGGTAGTAGTAGTAGTAGTGGTGTTAGTAGTGGGAGTGGTAGTGGTAGTAGTACTAGTAGTTGTAGTGGTAGTAGTAGTAGAAGTAGTGGTAGTAGTAGTGGTGGTGGTGGTAGTAGTAGTAGTAGTAATAGTAGTAGTAGTGGTAGTGGTAGTAGTAGCAGTAATAATAAAAGAAATATCACTAGTAGTAGAAGTAGTCGTAATAGTAGTACTTGTAATGGTAGTGAAAATAGTAGTAGTAGTAGTAGTAGTGGTGTTAGTAGTAGTAGAAGTAGTAGTGGTAGCGGTAGTGGTAAGAGTAGTAGTGTTAGTAGTAGAGGTAGTAGTAATAGTAGAAGTAGTAGTAGTAGTAGTAGTAGTAGAAATAGTAATTGTAGTAGCAGGAATAGTAAAGGTAGTAGTAGTAGTGGTAGTAGTAGTAGTAGTAGTAGTAGTAGCAGTAGTAGAAGTAGAAGCAGTACTAGTGTATTAGTAGTCGTAGTAGTAGTAGTAGTAGAAGTAGTAGAAGAAGTAGTAATGGTAGTAGCAGTAGCAGTAGTATTAGCAGAAGCAGTAGCAGTAGCAGTAGCAGTAGCAGTAGCAGTAGCAGTAGCAGCAGCGGGAGTAGGAGGAGTGGTGGTAGTAATAGCTGCGGCAGCAGTAATTGTAGGAGTAGTAGTAGTAGTAGGAGTAGTAGAAGTAGTAGTAGCAGTAGTAGTAGTAGTAGTAGTAGTAGTAGTAGTAGTAGTAGGAGTAGTAGTAGTAGCAGTAGTAGAAGAGACAGAAGTAGTAATAGTAGTAGTAGTAGCAGTACTAGTTGTAGTAGTAGTAGTAGTAGTAGTAGTAGTGGTAGTAGTAATAGTAAAGGTAGTAGAAGTAGTAGTGGTACCAGTAGTTGTAGTAGTAATAGGAGTAGTAGTAGTACTAGCAGAAACAGTAGTAGGAGTAATAGGAGTAGTAGGAAAGATAGCAGTAGTAGTAGTAGCAGTACTAGTAGTAGTAGTAGTCGTAGTAGTAGTAGAAATAGTAGCAGTAGAAGTAGTAGTAGTAGTAGTAGTGGTGGTAGTAGTGGTAGTAAAAATAGTAGTGGTAACAGTAGTAGTAGTGGTGTTAGTAGTAGTAGTGGTAGTAGTAGTGGTAGTAGTAAATGTAGTGGTAGTAGTGGTAGTGGTGGTAGTAGTAGTGGTGGTAGTAGTAGTGGTGGTAGTGGTGGTAGTGGTAGTGGTAGTAGTAGTAGTAGTAATAGTAGTAGTAATAGTAGCGGTGGTGATAGTAGTAGTAGGAGCAGAAGAAAAATTACTAGTAGTAGTAAAAGTAGTCGTAGTAGAAGTAGTTGTAGTAGTAGTGAAAAAAGTAATAGTAGTGGTGTTAGTAGTAATAGTAGCAGTAGTATTAGGAGTAGAAGTAGTAGTATTAGTCGCAGTAGTTGTAGTAATAGTCGAAGTAGTAGTAGTAGCAATGGAAGTAGTAGTAGTAGTAGCAGTAGTACTAATAGTAGTAGTATAAGAAGCAGTAGGAAAGATGGCAGTAGTAGTGGCAGTACTAGTGGTAGTAGTAGTCGTAGTAGTAGTAATAGAAGTAGTAGCAGTAGAAGTAGTAGTAGTAGTGGTGGTAGTAGTAGAAGTAGAAGTAGCAGTAGTAGTAGTAGTAGTAGTAGTAGTAGTAGAAGTAGTAGTAGTAGTAACAGCAGTTGTAGTAGTAGGAGTAGTAGAGGTGGTAGTAGTAGTAGTAGTAGTAGTAGTAGTAGTAGGAGTAGTAGTGGTAGTAGTAGTAGTAGTAGTAGTAGTAGTAGTGGTAGTAGTACTAGTACTAGTAGTACTAGTACTAGTAGTAGTAGGAAAGATAGTAGTAGTAGTAGTAGTAGCAGTAGTAGTAGTAGCAGTAGTAGTAGCAGTAGTAGTAGTGGTAGTAGCAGCAGTACTAGTGGTAGTAGCAGTAGTAGGAGTAGAAAAGGTAGTAGTAGTAGTGGGTGTTGTGGTAGTAGTAGTAGTAGTAGTTGCAGTAGTAAGAGTAGTACTGTTAGAAGTAGTAGTAGTAGTAGTAGTAGTAGTAGTAGTAGTAGTAGGAAAGATCGCAGGAGTAGTAGTAGCAGTAATAGTGGTAGTAGTAGTCGTGGTAGTTGTAGAAGTAGTCGAAGTGGAAGTAGTAGTAGTTGTAGTTGTAGTGGTAGTAGAAATAGTAGTGGTAGTAGTAGTAGTAGTGGTGTTAGTAGTGGGAGTGGTAGTGGTAGTAGTACTAGTAGTTGTAGTGGTAGTAGTAGAAGTAGTGGTAGTAGTAGTGGTGGTGGTGGTAGTAGTAGTAGTAGTAATAGTAGTAGTAGTGGTAGTGGTAGTAGTAGCAGTAATAATAAAAGAAATATCACTAGTAGTAGAAGTAGTCGTAATAGTAGTACTTGTAATGGTAGTGAAAATAGTAGTAGTAGTAGTAGTAGTGGTGTTAGTAGTAGTAGAAGTAGTAGTGGTAGCGGTAGTGGTAAGAGTAGTAGTGTTAGTAGTAGAGGTAGTAGTAATAGTAGAAGTAGTAGTAGTAGTAGTAGAAATAGTAATTGTAGTAGCAGGAATAGTAAAGGTAGTAGTAGTAGTGGTAGTAGTAGTAGTAGTAGTAGCAGTAGTAGAAGTAGAAGCAGTACTAGTGTATTAGTAGTCGTAGTAGTAGTAGTAGTAGAAGTAGTAGAAGAAGTAGTAATGGTAGTAGCAGTAGCAGTAGTATTAGCAGAAGCAGTAGCAGTAGCAGTAGCAGTAGCAGTAGCAGTAGCAGTAGCAGCAGCGGGAGTAGGAGGAGTGGTGGTAGTAATAGCTGCGGCAGCAGTAATTGTAGGAGTAGTAGTAGTAGTAGGAGTAGTAGAAGTAGTAGTAGCAGTAGTAGTAGTAGTAGTAGTAGTAGTAGTAGTAGTAGTAGGAGTAGTAGTATCAGTAGTAGAAGAGACAGAAGTAGTAATAGTAGTAGTAGTAGCAGTACTAGTTGTAGTAGTAGTAGTAGTAGTAGTGGTAGTAGTAATAGTAAAGGTAGTAGAAGTAGTAGTGGTACCAGTAGTTGTAGTAGTAATAGGAGTAGTAGTAGTACTAGCAGAAACAGTAGTAGGAGTGATAGGAGTAGTAGGAAAGATAGCAGTAGTAGTAGTAGCAGTACTAGTAGCAGTAGTAGTCGTAGTAGTAGTAGAAATAGTAGCAGTAGAAGTAGTAGTAGTAGTAGTAGTGGTGGTAGTAGTGGTAGTAAAAATAGTAGTGGTAACAGTAGTAGTAGTGGTGTTAGTAGTAGTAGTGGTAGTAGTAGTGGTAGTAGTAAATGTAGTGGTAGTAGTGGTAGTGGTGGTAGTAGTAGTGGTGGTAGTAGTAGTGGTGGTAGTGGTGGTAGTGGTAGTGGTAGTAGTAGTAGTATAAGAAATATCACTAGTAGTAGTAATAGTCGTAGTAGTAGTAGTTGTAGCAGTAGTGGAAATAGTATCAGTAGTGGTGTTAGTAGTAGTAGGAGTTGTAGCAGTGGTAGCAAGAGAAGTAGTAGATACGGAGTAGTAGTAGCGGTAGTGGTAGTAGTAGTAGTAGTAGCGGTAGTGATAGTAGTAGCAGGAGCAGAAGAAAACTTACTAGTAGTAGTAAAAGTAGTCGTAATAGGAGTAGTTGTAGTAGTGAGAATAGCAATAGCAGTGGTGTTAGTAGTAATAGTAGCAGTAGTATTACTAGTAAAAGTAGTAGTATTAGTCGCAGTAGTAGTAGTAGTAGCAATGGTAGAAGTAGTAGCAGCAGTAGTAGCAGTAGTACAAATAGTAGTAGTAGTATTAGGAGTAGTAGTAGTAGAAAAGATAGCAGTAGTAGTAGCAGTATTAGTGGTAGTAGTAGTCGTAGTAGTAGTAGTAAAAGTAGTAGCAGAAGAAGTAGTAGTAGTAGTTACTGCTTCTACTACTACTACTACTACTACTACTACTACTACTACTACTACTACCACCACTACTACTACTCCTTGTATTTAGTAACTACTTCTACTGCTACTACGTCTACTACTACTACGACTACTACTACCACTAGTAATGCTACTACTACTATAACTACTACTACCACTGGTTATGCTACTACTACTACTGCTATTTTTCCTACTACTACTACTACCACTCCTTCTACTTCTACTTTTACTACTAACACCACTATTACTACTAGTTCCACTACTATTAATACTACAAGTACAAATACTACGACTACTACGGCTAGTAATATTTCTTCCACTACTGCTACTACTGCTACTACCACTACCGCTACTACTACTACTAATACATCTACCACTGCTACTACTACTACTCCTCCTACTACTACTACCACTACCACCACCACTACTACTACTACCTCTGCTGCTACTACTTCTATTACTACTACTAATACTACGACTACTACTACCACTAGTACTGCTAC
>JABAKD010000023.1:17210433-17327933 GCA_012845835.1 Undaria pinnatifida
CGGCGATGGCAGTCGTTGCTGGGGCCAAGTTGATGTCGGCCGCGGATGCGTGCAGCGAGGTCTGCAGACGGGTGACCGATTTTGCGAGCGACAACCCCGCGTACCCAGCCTTTGTGGACCATTTACTCTCGGAGGCTTGCCAAGGCGCAGGCGGCGAGGATCCGGACTCTGTGGTGGGTGATAAGTTGGTCCTTTCTTCCGACCCTCCAGAGGAAGGGGTGGCGGCGTCGTCAAGTGGTCCCGCTGCCGCTCTTGATCATGCCGCTGCTGGTGCTGCGTTGGAGGCAGGATCAAGAATCGACAGTGTTCTCATCGGCAACCAACGGCAGCGGTATCAGTGGCGGAGTGGCAGAACGCTCGGCGGCGCGGCGACGACAGTGCGAGGGGTTCGGACAACGAAGGGACGATCAGCGCAGTCATCACAAGCACGGCGATGCTTCTTCTGTTTCGACAGCTGATAGCGGCGGCGGTGCCGCCATGGGCACTTCTGTTATAAGTGGCGGTGTCACGAGTACTTCTGTTCTTGGTGGCGGCATCGGTGAGGGAGAGGGTAACACCTCGCAGACACCCTCCCAGTCGGCGCGCGAGGAGGGATCGAGGGATCTGTCGTCCCCCACTCCGTCGCCGGTGGCGAACGAGTTAGCGGTGATGGGGAAAGGGCTCTCGGTGCTGCCTTGACGGCGGTGCTACGGAGTCGGGGGGAAGGCGGTCGCAACCATGCTGCTGCCGCCTGTGCATCGTGAGGGGGATCGATAGCGTTTGTTGCGGCTGTGCTCCATGAAGAGCATCGATAACGTTTGTTGTAAGACAGGTTGGATCAGAGGTTTGAGGTGTTGCCTTTTTTAATGACTTTTGTGGATTTCGAGTGCGTCAGCCGGCCGTGGGCGTTGCCTTTATTTTAACGAATTATGATAATTAAAAATATGTCCAGCCAGCCGTGAGTGAGTTTGACCGATTCGGTCGATAATATATATATATATATATTTACAAGCTGCGAGATACGTCTGTCACGCGTTTTTTAAATTAATTTCTCGTGGAAGATATAGGCCGATGGCCGGTAACTCCCCTACAGTGCCTGGGTCAACTGGACGCCATTTTTCGAGGGCGATTTCGGTCCACGATGTGCTGTCTGTTGGAAGCACATGCCTATCGATCCGTAACGAAAGAAATCGGGGATCTGGTTGAGCTGCGTCCGATTCAGGTGTTCTAGCTTTTGAAAACCCGCACCCTCGGATAGGTTCCACCTAATCCTGCTCCGAACGGGATCTCAGGTCCTGCGGCACCCTCTGTAGCAAAGCCTGTTCATTTGTCGATGCACAACGGCAGCGTATTAGATGCAGCGGCTTGTACGGGCAATGCGGTTAAGAAATGCTCCGGCTGAGGCACGGCTGAACGCCCCAGGTTCAATGTCGTCAACGGCAAAGTCAATAAATTGTCTAGACGATTTCGCCCTACTACAAACTGATTGGTAGTGCAGAAAAATTCCTCATTTCAGCTTCGTTCTGAGAACTTCCGCAGGCGGCCAAGGTTAGGGTTATCTTGAGTTTAGAGCTTGGGTGAGGGGTCAAGTGTGTTTCAGCGCATTTACCCTAGCAGGGCCAAGTCGTATACGCGGCTTGACTGTGTCACGGGGTTTCGTGGGGTGAAGCGTTGTTCCGACCTCGCCTGAGTGAGACTCAAAACAGCAAGACAGACACTGCAGCAGTATTTTTTCCGTGGTGCTGTCGATATGTTTATGCGAGCGTCTACGGTAAATTGCACTCATAAAAAAACAAAGATGGGACCACTTTCGAGTTTCGCCACGGCCACAACCGAGCGAACAATTTGAGACCCGTTTCGATTTACGGCCAATGCCGAACGACCGCACGACAAGAGAAACAAACAAGTATAACCCTGGTGGTGGTGTTCAGGCCGTGCCGCCGATGTTGACGCTCTGACTGCGTCCGCGACATCGCCATAGCGGCTGCCAGCCTCGGGCAGGCTTGATTTTTCTTCAAGAAATAGTGAACCCAGGGTTCAAGTTTCATACAGCAAAGTACTGCTCGCTGTGCAGCTGTATGACTGCAGGAAGACGGCTTATTCTTATTATTGGGCTCGCCTGTGCAAGGAGGACTGATGACGTAAATTTATTCGCCTCGGCTGCAACACATGATAATCGTAAGTGTAGTCTATGCAGGCTGTGCTTACAAAATATAACCGTCAATATCGAAAGTCTGTGACGTGGCATATAAAGGCGCTATGACTACAGATACAAACTATCGTCGTCCGTATGAGTACTGCTACTGCTGTGTGTGGTATCTTGGGCCCCAATTGATACACTGGATTGAAATCAGGCTCGACTACTGTTGTGCGAGCAAAAAAACTCGTTTGCGTGGCCGCCGTCGTTGTATGAGGCCTAATAACACTCACAGAGAGAGTCCTTCGTTTAAACTACCAAAAACCAGGTCATTATTCAAGTGAAACACGAAATCGGCGCCGTAAAGTACGCCCCCGCGTCCCTCGTTGGTTCCGCGTCGCTCCCAGCGGTTCCTCGGTCTCAGTCACGTGGTTGAAATGCAACACTCACACTGCTGCTTGCTGCTAGAAGTGCATTGAGTGGAAGTCGCTTGCACGACCGCCCAACGCGAAAAAGAAACACACGCCACACTGCGGGGGAGACTCAACAGCAGCAGTAATGCACGCCAATGGTGCTGCCATAAATGCACGCCACCTAGTCGCCCAGTCGCGTAGCAACAATCTAATCTAGTCATTTTGTTCTTTACTCCAGGCGCATCGGGGCCATAACAGGGGGCGCGGCGGTGAAACGATCCGTTGGATATTGGATACCGCATGCATCCAGATGATAAGCAACCCGCCAGCCGTTGTACACTTGAGTGCAGAACGCACCGTCTCCCCAATACGAAACGGCGTCGGTGTACCCCGCGACGGTCGAGTAGGCTGGCGAGCAAGCGTGACACTGTGAAGGGTTTTATTTATTTTCTCGGGGCCCGAGTGCGGGCGCGAGCCTGCTCGTGATTATTGCGACACAGCAGTAGCACAGGCAGGACTTGCAGGACAGCAGGACACGAGTGGAGTTTTTAGTTTTTTAGAGGGGATTACGAAGTCTTATCCCCGATGTAAAAAATGCCACCATCGTGACAATAAACCCTCACACACAAACTTGACAACTTGACGCTCGGCCAAGTACATGACTCCAAGATGATGGCGTACAGACGTGCTCATCGCTGCCTACCACCCACCGTGACGCGGAGGAAATGGTATGGCTTGTCATTCGTCGAGTCCGATGCCCGTTTAGTTGGGCTGTGTCGATCGCAGCACCAGAATCTGGTGAGGGTTTTTGGCTTGTTGTTCCAACAACTATTGTCGTCTCCAGACGGCAGCAGCAGTGAGTATCGTCCCACGCGTAGGTACTGCTGTTTGTAGTGCTCGCTAGTTCAGGCCAGGCAAGGCCAGGGGTAGTGCTTGTCTAGGTTTGGGGTTCCTTGCACTGGTACCCTTTCATGGTTTGTGAGGGAAAATTATGCCAGGCGTGCCTCGCTCACGTTGACGAAGCGCATCAAAAGCATGGTTCGGGGCCAGCAACACACAGAAATCGATTTGATATCGTAAGTTGTTCCTCGAACGCACGTTGCCAGCCCCGCTCACGCGACCCATGCACCAACGCTTTTTTGAACAGCTCTTAGGAAAGAGTGCGACGCCTCTGCCACCCCGGCACACAGTCAGCCTATGATACTTACACCAGATACGCGGTCAGGCCATACGCAGGCCATATGCGGTACGGCTAGTACGAGTGCGTAAACCGGCTTCTTACGTTTTCACCTCCTGCCGTCGCTGCCCCCCACCACCGCCACGCCGTCGCGTCACCTTCGCCCTCCGCCACACCGACACGCCCACAGAAAGAACGTGCCGCGCATCTCAGTCGCAAAGCCTGATTGCTCGCTCAGTGTCGCAGCCACCACTAGCAACGTTAAGAAGGGCTTTCAGCAGCAGCAGCAGCAGCAGCAGCAGGAGCAGCAGAAGCAGCGTCAACAGCAACCGAAGCAGCAACAGTAGTAGTAACAGAGGTGGCACAGAGCCGGCAACATCCTCGTGTTCCAACGTCGACGCGCCTAATGATGAGGCGTACTACTGAATCGCTCCAAGGGCGCCCAGTAGTCCATGATGGCAAAGCCAAAAACAAGCTCCATACTTCGGTCGGAGAGGTGGCCGAGGAGGGGGTACAGCAAGGCAAGGACAGCGACGGTGAGGCTGCTGCTGCTGGTGCCGGAGCGGGAGGGGTGGTGGGCTCGGGGGAAATGCCCCTGGACCCGGCGGGCCGGCCGCGGGAGAAGCAGCGCATAGATGTGGAGTTCGGGACCTTCCACGAGTTCACAGCGGTCAACAAGAACGGCGGGTAAGAAGCTTCTCCTTTTACTCTTCATTCTACAATAATGTCTCCGTGATATTTCAAAGGTCGCGCACGCCCGCATACGCCCGCCACGCACAAAACGGAGCCACATGAACATACTTATCGTTGTCTTTTCCTGAGCTGGCTCGGTTGGTACATCCCTGGTGTCTCGGACCTCCCACTTGAACACCGCCTGTTTCCATTATGTTAAGATACGGCCTCGAAAGGCCTGTAGGTATCCGAATTCGAGATCATTTGAATGGGTTTTGTATGATAAGGTTGGCGGTTTATATTCGGGGAAGTTAGGAATTAGATCGGAGGCACGCGCCTCCGATCTCAGAAGCTATCCCGGGCTCTGGTGGAAACGAATAAAGCTACATCTCTACGAAGGAACGAAAGTGAGTACTCTCCGAGGACCTGCTCAATTGCAGACCTGCAGGGGGCACTCTGTGTCCCCCACCTCTAAAGTCCTTAACAAATGGCGTCGTCGACAGACCATGGGTTTTTGGGTCGTGGGTTCGATCCCCACCATCCACAATAATAAACTTTTCAGACTTTCCCCATGTCGAACTTGAAAAACACTCTCCTGGTATCTCCAGGAAATGAAACGGCTTGGGTAAATGACAGGTCCGCCCGTGTATCCGGCCGACCTGCTATCCCGCCGTTTAAGGGGGGGAGAGTGTTATAAGGCTTAGTTTGGGTAAGCTATTGGTTAACCTTTGCAAGTGGTCAAACGGACTAATACCCCACTAATAACCTTAACAATTACTCGAGGAACGGTCCAGTTTTTCTTTGATTTCGCCTTTCGCCTTTTCTTTGTATTTGTATTTTTCATTTTTTCTTGGTTTTCCAACGTTTTACTTCAAATTTGGTTTCGGCCGTACCAGGTATCGTTTTTGGACTTTATTTTATTTTATTCATTTTCGTTACTCTTCCATCATTTGATTTTGTTGTCAGTGGAAGTGGATTACGAAGTATCGTCATATCAGGTCCCAGCTGAGCTCAGCTTGGCTCATCAGTTCAGCTCAGCAGCTCAGCGCCGTGCGGTGCCGTGCTCTGCCGTGCAGTGCGGTACTGTACGGTGCTGTGTCGTGCTGCGTGCTGTGCTGTACCTGCTCTTTCGTACATGCCAGATATGATTTGAAGCATCATGCCAGGTACTGGTACACCAGCTTTGTACGTACTACATTGTTGAATCGCACAAAATGCACTCCTAGCTCATGTCAGCTCAGCTATAGCTCAGTAGCGCAGCGCAGCGCTGTGCAGTGCCGTGCGGTGTCGTGCCCGGCCCTGCGGTGCGGTGCTTTGCCGTGCCCTGCCGTGCTGTGCTGTGCTTTTTCGTACATACAGTACCAGGTGTCATGCGAAGCACCAGACACCAGGTACACCGGTATATATGTACGTGTGTACTCGCATTTTTGTTGTGTTCATTGATTGTCCTCTCGATCTTCTTCATGTTCCCCCCCCCCCCCCACAAATTACACCCGTACTGCCTATCAGAACGTGACATCGCCAGCATGCACACAGTACAGCACAGGGCAATCAGCTCTGCACAAGTAGCTCTTAGCATTGTCAAATCGCTACGGTAGTTGCACCGAATCATGGGCTTCTTTCTCTCCCCTTCACTTTTTGTCGTGCGTGGCTTGCCCCGATGCCGTATAGTTGGGAAGAGGAAAAAACAGCCTCGCAACAGCAACCAAAATACGCACGGGAGGGTCGTACCAATCGGTGACACACTCTCGCTCACACCGAACATGAAGAAACGGTACCAGTGTATCACGCACTTGGTACACACACGAGTGAGCCGTACCTTTTTGTCACAGACTCCCCTCGCCCATATATACGGGCGGTATCGTAGTATCACACCCCCGGGTCGTATCGTATAATCATTATGGACTGCTTTCGTGAGGCAGCCTTCCACCTCAAAAAGGCTCAAACGTATATCAAGAATGCTTCCCCACAATACAGGAAACCCCAATATCCGTAGACCAGTATCTGAAACCGTAGTACCACGAACAGCCCCCCTACTCGGTGCAGGGTACGATAGGTCTCGAGTAACTCAACACAGATAGCCAGGCGAAATGGCACACCCCAAATTCAATTGATGAGGCTATTGCGAGGGTAAATAGGCAAAATCCCAATTTCCATAGTCAATAATTGCCAAGGTAAAACGGCAATTTGAATACCAATATGGCTACTAGGAAATCGTACCCTTGGGCTATCTCTTAACTAAAGCTTGTGCATTGAACGTCGTCGCAACCGATGTCCTCTTTTACTGTCGATCTTATCAACACAACTGAATGCATGTTTATGCATGAAGCTAAGAATTGCCCAGGTAAAACAGCAATCCCAATACCAAAATGTCTCAATCTCAAGTTCAGCATAAATCTCCCATATAAAATAAGATAGTAATAACGGGAAGGGAAAAATCCAACAAGCGAAAATCTTTTGGAAAAACCTTCAAATAGAATCACAAACACCGTCTTCACATAAAATCCCATTGCCCAATAACATCGGCCCTCCTGCTTTGTACTCAGGAAAGAGCAAACAACAGCACGTATCCGATAGAAAAACAAGTCGACTCCAACTCTAGCAGCCCCCCTGCTATATACTCCCCAAGAGCGAATGCACACGCAAACGGCAAAACGCCTCCGCATGCAACGGTTTGGTGAGAGAATAAGCATGTTACTATGCTGGTGCACGTGGAAATATCAAAACGCCCCGTTGACCACACTCCAATTCCATAGACGAGAGCGTAACACATGTCTGCACCCAAGAGAAACGATTGACAAGGCACCAACACACCCAACTCCACCAGAGGTAGACCTCCGACAAGTAGTCTTGTGTGCATTGTTCGCACCCAAGTATAACTACAAATTGAACTCCACTACTCTTATCCCTCTGTAATGCAATAGCTTTACTGTATCCATTCATATCAAGACAAAATAGCACAATACCGATCGCTCAATCATGCCTCCCCATACAGGAAAGAGCAGTATTCGTCAATCAATGGTAGACACGGCACCACACGTTTGCCATCGGGTCGTAATTATCTCGCATGCCGTGTCGGGAAACATGACAGTTCGCGGTAAGGCCAGTCACCCTAGAACTCGCGTAAAATCACAGACCAGTTAGCAAGCGCGACATTCGGGATACTCCTACCGGTGGAACGGGTCATATTTTTCCTTGCAGCCCTGCATCCACCTTTATGCTACCGCGTCCGTTTATAACACATATATTGTTAGTTACTACGTACGTCACGAATTCATTGGTTGCTGTACATGCCAAGTATTATGCAACCGCCCCTTGCTCGGCAAACATCATCCAACTAGCTTGCGCGTATCTCTAACGCATCCCTAATTCACAACGCAAAATACAAAACTCCATAACCTATGTACGATGGAATATAACTAAATGTGTCCGAGCACAATTAATCCCCCCGCGTGCTCGGCGCAGTTCATTGGTCGCAGCGTACGCCGAGTATGCATTCACTCCCCCCCTTCTGCTCGGCGACAACGATGCGTCCAACTAGATTCAGTCAGCCATCGTACGGTGGATCAGGAAGAAAAATATCGTGTTCCCATGACAGCTCGAAACCGACACCCGAAAGCCGCAACAACAAAATCCCACCCCAGTCAAATCTGCGACCAGAAACAGCGCCCATGTCTGCTGTCACGACAACGAACTCGGATTCTATCATCCAGTTGTTCTCAGCGAAAAACGACAAAGCATGCCGACATCGCATTTCGCCAACGGGAACGACCCAAATAATCGGTCAACTCTGAAAACCAAAGCATGACATGTGCCAGGTCCCTGGTATACATTTGGATGGAAATTTACATCAGGCACCCGGTATAGGATTACAGCAGTACTATCGTTTGCTTATCCTGCTGCATGCGATATTTCAAAGATATCGTCCTTTATAGGAAGACCGCGTTAAAGAGTACAAAATACACAAGACTTGACGATGAATATCAGGTACCAGGTACGCGGTACGCTGTTCTTCGCCTGCTGTTATCGCGTGAATTTTGCAATCCAAATGTCACTTTGGTTAGTAGCAGAGGTATCAGGTCTCTACTATAATAACAGTGTTACCGGGGGGCGGGCTTCACGCGGAGAATATCTCGAATACATGTTGCCACAATTTGGTCATCATGCAATGCGCGTACACTTTTGGTTTGATATGATGCAGCAGTATGCCGAAGAGGATGCTGCTGCCGCTGTGTCATATCATGCTTGGTACTACAGCAGTAGATGGTTGGCACGTACCAACAGCAATCACGATCTGCCATTAAACGTCGGACCCAAGTCACCACAACGATAAGTACACGTATAACTCGTACTTCGTGTGATTCCATACGTACTTCTGTATTAGATAAATTATGGCATTGGCAACGTCAGTCGGCAACCGTATGCCCTCATATGATACGTTATACGAGTAAAGAGCAAGCAATCCTACGTCGTCCACTTAATCTGTACTGACGTGGTATAGTTTTATATCTGCAAGTAGAAGCATGATATCACAACCCCCCCCTCATGATTCTGCACACCTCAAGACAACCTGAGCGAAAACAACGTCAAATACTATCATGTGACATAGGGAAGCACAAAAACAAAACAAAAGTTAATCCACCAGCCCAACATATTCAGTATCAAGCGATGCTACACTCGAAAGAACATGCCTGGGGAGTGCCCCATGAGTCTTGCCACGGTCAAAGGGAAACGACGATGTTCCATTCCATCTCCCATCCAAGCGTTTGCTGATGCTTGTACTGCTGCTGTTGCTGCTGCTGCTGCTGTCATGGCTGTCATCCCCCTGCTCCTGCTCATGTTCCTGCTCATATCCCATTTCCTTACTCACGCCTCCAACCGTACCCTGCCAACCTTCCCGGTGAATCGGGGTAATCGTAACCCCTGACGATTTCCCCGGGTCGAATTGGTGCGTTGATACCCCCTTTTGACCCAAGATCGCCTGCCATCCCCCGCAGCCCACACCGCCGCTGCATCAAGACTGCGTGCCGCCGCCCAAACCGCCCCCGGCCAGGTGTTGTACGCCGCTTCCCTCACTCATGCTGCTGCTGCTTGGCTGCTGCAGTGGCTGCTGCTTCACTGCAGGCCTCTTTGTTGCTTCCTTCTCTGCCGACGTCACGCATGGCTGAGTCGCTCCCTCTGTGACTGAATCGCTGCCTCTGTGGACACCCCCCGTGCTCTCTCGGCTGCCAAATAATCCTCTGCCAAACCCGCCGTCAAATACTCCGCTGTCGGATACTCAGCGTTTTGCTCAGTCGATGACTCGGCTAATACCTCCAGCGACCTTTCCGCTGCCACGCACGATGCCAAAGCTGCGTCTTGCTCCATCGTCTTAGCTGCTGCCACGTCCGCCGCATGCCTCGCCGTTGTTGCGGCGTCAATTTCCTTCTCCAGCTCTGAAATTCGCTGCCGGAGCAGCACATACCCCTTTGGCATGGTAGCACCCCTTTAGCATCTCCGCACCCGGACCGAGACGATATCGTGTTGTCTTGTACTGCTGTAGATGATGCAAGCTGTGCAGTTGCGCGGCTTGCCCCGATACCGTATAGGTGATAAGGTTCAAAGATATACTCGCTCCACCAACGAAAGTACATACGCGAGGGTCTTCCCAATCGGTCACAGACCCTCGCTCACACAGAACATAAAGAAGCGGTACCAGTATGTCACGCACTTCGTACACACACGAGTGAGCCGTACCTTTTTGTCACAGGCTCCCCTGGCCCATACATACGGGCGGCATCGCAGTATCACACCCCCGGGTCGTATCGGGTTATCATCAGCGACTGCCTCTGTGAGGCAGCCTTCCACATCAAGAACACTCAAACGTATATCAAGAATGCTTCCCCAAAATATAGGAAACCCCAATATCCGTAGACCAGTATCTGAAACCGTAGTACCACGAACATAATCAATCAACATTTTTCAGGCTATCTAATACGGCTCTTGGCGCTCTTTCAAAGGCCTAGAGCTCTGCCGCGTTTCAGACGTGTATTTTTTTTAATTTATTAAGCAAGGTCTCATGGTACTGAGAGTTTTCTCTTGGCTCACACTATTATAGCCCCTGGTCCATTCGCCCACAAATTTGTAAGTTTTCGTCTCTTTGAGAGTAAAATAAAATAAAATACAGCAACGGAGGCAGTACGTAATAATAAATTGTCTTGCGGGTTCATCGACATTTTCAAAACGAACAAAACTTTTGGCCATCTAATACGGCTCTCGGCGCTCTCTCAAAGCACCAGAGACCTGCCGCGTTTCAGACGTGTAAGCAAGTTCTCATGGTGCTGAGAGTTTTGTCTCGGGTCATAGCTTCTATGGTCCATTCGCCCTCAAATTTCTAAGCTTTTTTAGCGTTGGGCTGCGAAAGCAACTGAGTTAAATCGACACACGACGCGTATGAAAATACGTGGAAGTGTGGTGAGCTAAAGCTTTATTTTTCCCCATCCGCCGAAGGATAAAAAAAAAAAAATCTAAGCTTTTATTTCGTTATGAAAAACAATATAGCAGTGGAGGCAGTACGTAAATGACGGTCGTACGGTTTTATCGACATTATCGAAATGAACAGAGCTTTGGTTTCTCAACGTAGTAAGTACACATTTCTTATTGTCCGTTTGGTGGTTGGTTTTCCCACCCCATTGCTTTGGACGTTTTGTCCAGGTCCCTCGGTTCCCGTAACCTATCATTCATCCGTCAGGGGTGACATGGCTTTCCTTCCTACTCCTCGCCACCCTCATTACGTCCATACCTTGTTTTTAGAACTGAAGGAGGTCAACGTTTTCTTCCTTTGTCGTATTTCGAATTACCCGGCTTCCATGTTTGCTATTATATATTTTTGACCTGGCTCGCCAAAACGAGTACGCTTTCGTACTGCGAAAAACTTTTTCGTCTGCTGTGGAGTATGTAATGCGTAACATGACATGCTTATTGTATGCATACGTACGTTCATCTTCAGAGCATTCGCACTTTTTCTAAAACGCATGTTGTGCGCCGCGCTCGCGCTATATATCCTTCCTTCAGTTTTCTTCCTCTTCCCCCTACCATGATAACTGCGACCTGGTGGTCAAAGAGGCGTAGCAGGTGCCTACGATTTTTTTTTGCGTGTGTCGCATGGCACTACTGCCTTTCTTTCACGTAACCTTTTTCAGTTTTACGAACATTTGTGTATCATGAGCCTTTGGGATCGCTTCCTGAGCAGGGCGGCGTAAGCCGCAAAAGCTTGTGTATATATACCAGGTATATACCAGGTATTTACAAGGCTCTTTGCTCCGCCGGCGGCATTCATCGCCCTCTACGCTCGCTCGGGAAAATACAAGAAATGATGCGAATCCCGCGGAAGTCCACGATTGATTGTAGATGAAAAGTATCGACTTGATCATGCCAAGAGCCCCGCCGCCATGCTCCAGGAAAACAACCCGGATGACACATGCGGGAGTATACCGCAGTAGCTGGCATCTTATTGCAGTATGTGCGATGTATATGTCTTCTTCTCGAAGTTTATGACTACAGAGTTTTTGCCTTCGTTTAGGATGACGAATCGGCACGGACGCTGGCTGGGTGTGCTATTCAAATAATCCTGCCAAAAGTAGCTCTACGGACCGAGAGGTCGAGAGGCTTGAAGAGGATAGACGATAATCTTGTATTAGTTGGTTCACAGCTTGGAGTGCCCCCGATAGAGGAGCATCAGATCACACAACCTACACACAACCCACCGACGCAGAAGCGTCAATCATCGACATAAAATTAATAAACAAAATACTTTGTAATCGCCAATCTCCGTATCTGATTGGCTAACGCGATATCAGCACAATCTGGCATCGATTGCAGAGACTACGAACACCCTCCCTAGCTCTGCACCTTTTTGACAGAATGTTACCAAGAAGATGACAGAGCATTAATTTCGTAATTACAACAACGGATAACTGAGAAGGTACACAGACCTGGTCTCCAGAAAAAAACCTAAACAGTTGCTAGCTTGCTTAACGATGACCAAGGCGGATGTAAAATTAATCCCAAAATATGCCCGACTCACCCACGACCCACAAATTACCTTGGGGTGGCTACTCAGCAAATATTGCGCCTGCATGATTTAGGCAAGGTCTTTATCGTCACTTTAACCAAAATCGAGCAAATTTCCATAAAAAATATCTACGCCGATGAATTTATCAGAAATTCGGCATGCAAGTTGAAAGTGCAACCGCTAAATCCTGTGTGAGGATGTCAGCATGTTGTTGCTCTGAACCGACAAAGTTCATTTTGATTTTACCGCACTTTACCAGACCGCTGATAAAGTGATGATGCACGTCAATGTGCTTAATACGGGCCGAGCTAAGAGGGTTTTCGGCCAAAGCTTTAGTCTCCTCGTTGTCTTCGAATACACCGATCGGCTTGCCTCGCAGATGCGGCTGCAGGAACTCCAAAACCGCACACACAAACAGTGCCTCCTTTATTCCATCCCCACAAGCTACGTATTCGGCTTCCGTGGTAGACGAAGTGACACACCTTTGCGTCGTTGGCTTCCAACATACACAGACACCACCACACATAACAGCCGCCCCGGATACCGACCGTCTGTCATTGACCTTTTTGGCATAGTCGGCGTCTACGTACACAGACACTCCTAGTCCCTGACCCCGAGTAAACGTAAGACCGCGTCCTTTCGTACCACGCAAATAAGAGAGAATCTTGAGGACAGCATTCCAGCGCCCTTTGCCAGGGTTGTGGCTATGACGTGCCGCCACTCGGACAGCATTCGCGATGTCCGGCAGCGTCATGTTGGACAGCCACAGAAGGTTTCCAACCGCCTCCCGATAAGGCCATTTTCCTCCGGGGTCATCCTCCGTCCTTGGACCAAGCTCATTCAACGGGTTGGCGGGGATCACGCTTGTTTTAGTGGGACATTGGTTTTCAAAACGCTTCAGTAATTCCTGGACGAAAGGAGTTTGGGACATTTTAATGGTCCCGTCCTTGAAATGTCGTACGAATGCGCAACCTGTACACCACGACAGTTCCCAGACCTTTTTAGTCGGGAATTTGTTATTCAGAGCGTCGTGGAACTCAGCAACCTCTTTCGCCCCCCCAACCCCGAATAGGTCGTCCACGTGAACCGCAACCATCTGCGTCACGGTTTCATCTTTCATTAGGCGGAACACGCATGGATCGGTCTTGACCTGCTCAAGACCGTAACCTACGACCACATTTACGAGAAGTGCGTTGAACATGCGCCCTGCTTGCTTTAACCCGTACAAACTCTTATTCAGATGAACAACCTGCCCATTTTTCTCTCGAAAAGCAGGTGGGAGCCTCATGTAAATGTCACAGTCGAATTCAGCGCGTATAAAAGCTTGCTCCACGTCTAAGTGGTAAATGGGCAGATCGTACTCTACCGCAATCTTGGTTAGTAGTTTGATAGACGAGGGGGAGGGAGTAGGTGAAAACGTTTCAAAGTAGTCGACGTGTTCGGTTTGACTGTAGCCTAACGCTACCAGTCTTGATTTCGGCTTGACGACTTCGCCCAGCTCGTTACCTTTCCACGTACGCACAAACTTACATCCATTCACCTTGTGCCCCGCGGGCACTTCATCAACAGGTGTAAATGTGCCGGCATCCCAGAGTTTATGGGGCTCTGTTTGGTCAGACTCCAGCCACAATTCCCGGTACTCGGGTTTCTCAATAGCTGCATTCAGGGGCTTTCTCAACTTGACGAATTAAAGTTCCTAGGGGTTCAGAAACACCACACTTCCCTGAATCTTGTGGAGCCTCCGCCAGAAGCACTCAACCATCCTCCTGGACGTCACGTGCTTGCTGACCAAGGGCGCACACAGCTTCATCGATGGCCGTCATGGCCATTTCCTGCAGACGTCGCGTCTCGCCTCTCGTGCGCCCCTCCCTGAGTCGAGAGGATTCCTGACTAGGAAGGAAGTCACGCAATTCATGGGCTTCCCTCCCTGATGGGCCAGCCTCTGGAGCACTGAGTATACCCTCGGCGGTTGACGAACTCGATGAGCTCTCTTCGGTCCCAGAGTCCGTGGGCACGCTCTCGTCACCGTCAGGGGTATGACCCCCGCTCTCGCGCTGTGGTTGGAGCTGAAAACCGAATCCCTGTCCGTGCGGCACTGCCGTTGGAACAAGATTCGCGCCCGCCATCGCTGGTGCACTCGCCCAGTATTGTCTCCGCTACCCGCGTAGCTTCGGTCAACTCGGACTCATCGCCCTCGTCTTCGTCGTTATCGCCCCCCCCCCCCGCCTCGGCAGACTCGATCTCGCCGACGCTAAAACGGCATTCCGCTTCTTCAGGTAGTTTAGAGTGGGATCCGGGGGGGGTATGCTGCCAAGGTACGTTGCGAGTCGTCATAACCGAGTTATTCGCAGTCAATACGTACTCGCACAGAATCCCGGGGGTGGTTTCGTCCGAGGCCTAGATAGAAACACCCTTGCGCTTTAGGCTGCGACTTGTTGGTTCGCTTGGCTTTGTAATAGCCAAGCTTGAATGGCAGCAAATGACGCCGAGGTGGGCTGCCATGCCACATCTCGTACGGCGATTTGCTGTCTGGGTCGTAGGTCGTTGCAGAACAGTTTAAAGTATGGCACGCCAACGATATGGCCTCCGCCCATAAATAATCGGAAGAAGGAAGCTCGACGTTCGGAAATAGTATCGGAGCTTGTATTCTTGCAGCCAAAGCTGCGGCTTCGATCAACCTTAACGCCCGTTCGGCTACGCCGCTGAACTGTGGACTGCTCGCAGAGGTGATTTCTGGGGTAATGTTGTACTTCTACAAAATGCACCAAAAGCTCCTTCCAGGAACTCCCCACCATCGTTTGACCTCACGATTTCGATGGAAACCTAGTTGCGCGGTTGCCGGCTAAAAATTGTCCGAACGTCTCAGCCGCGTCTGATTTGTGTCGCATGAAGTACACCCACATGAACCTTGAATAATCGTCTCTCACGATCATCACGTACCGATTTCGGCCCTTCGACTGAACTTGTTTCGGCCCGCTCAGGTCGACAAACACCCTTCCGAATTTCTTAGCTGCTCGGACGTGTATCGACCGTGAAATGGGCTTTCGGAGCTCTTTTGCCAGCAAACACCTTTGCATTCGTGCAGCGTCCCTTCCAGAATAACGCCAGTTCTGTTTTCCTGAGCAGTGCCTCATGAATATGGCCATGCGCACAGTGGTAGGCGTTAATGTCAACAGGCGACGTGGTAGGCGTAAGCCCCGGAGCGATGACAGCAAAGGCATGTTCGGGCGGCGGCAGCGGGCAAGCTTGGATAAAGAACAGGGTCCCGAATTTTGGGAAGCATACCGATGTTCCTGATTTGAGCTGAAGGGTACACGCATCCTTGTCGAATATAACGGGGTGTCCCTGGCCGGCCGCCGCTCCTACCGAACATAGGTTGTGCTTGAATGTATGTACGTGAGCGACGTTTTCCATCACTACACGCACTGCCTGCACAGCGGACAGGAGTTCTACGCGAATATCGCTGTAGCCCTCTATAGGAAACGTGTCCCCTGTTGCAGTCGACACGGTCCTATCACATTCGACGTAGTTGAACATGTTTGTAAACGACGGGAAAGCATACCTACTTGCTCCGCTGTCAGCGACGAATGGAACAACCTGTTTTCCTGTTGTGTCATTCAACTGGCTGTTTTCACCTGTTTCCGCCACTAGAGCATCGAGCTCCAGAAGCTCTTCCGGGTCGAGATCGGTGTGGAAGTCGGCGAAAACGGCATCTTCTTTCCCTGATGGGCAAACATTCGTTGAGTGACCGTTCCCCTTACAGGTGGCGCATACCTGGCCTGGACATCGACACTTCCAGTGCCCGTGCTTGTGGCAGAGCGTGCAATATTTCTTGTACGTATCCCCATCGTGTTTCGTCACTGCTGTACTGCCATCATTCGCACTTGCTGCTGTTTAACACCGCTTGCACGACCCCCGAAAGTGTTTGATCCTCCCCGGTTGCTGCTGGCGATTGTGCGTCCTCCGAGTAGCGAGAAAACTAGCGTTCGCGACTAACTTTGGCAAAGTAGTTTTTTACCTAAACCGTCTGGGACGAAGCCTGCCCCTCTCGCAACCAGCATCTCCTGGGACTTACCACCAGCGCGTAGGCGCCTAGCCATCCCAGTGTCTTGAGGCTGGTCTCGTGCTGGTCCAACCTCTTTCGGTAGCTGCTGCGATTGTGCGTCCTCCGAGTAGCTCGATGCTTCCTCGACGTTACTCCGTACAGGCTCGCCGTCGACGAACCCGCTTGTAGGCTCAGTAGCGCCTTTTCTGGCACCACCTGACCACCTGACTCCGTCGGCAAAGCCTGCGAGGCCTGCTCTTCTGTTGTCCTTGTTTGGAGCAACTGCTGCACCAAGAAGGTAAGCTCCGAGAGTGCTCGGGCCTGATCATCCTGTTTGAATGCCATCGCTTGCAACTTCGTTGCGACCGGAACTGCCTCTTCCGCGACGCTGCCTGCAGGTAATGCAGGCATTCTCAGGATCCTCAACTGCTGACACTACTGTATTCGAAGAGTCCTGCCGAAGGTAGCTCTACCGACCGAGAGGTCGAGAGGCTTGAAGAGTATAGACGATATTCTTGTATTGGTTGGTTCACAGCTTGGAGTGCCCCCGATAGGGGAGCATCAGATCACACAACCTACACAAAACCCATCGACGCAGGAGCGTCAATCGTCGACATAAAATAAATAAACAAAAATATTTTGTAACCGTCAATCTCCGTATCTGATTGGCTGACGCGATATCAGCACAATCTGGCATCGATTGCAGAGACTGACGAACATGTGCTGGATATCGATGGGTGGGGAAAACGGTTTATGAAAACACAATCAATAGTAGCGTGGAACATGTGGTTGGAGTGGCAGCAAAGCGACGGTTGGTTTGGCCACGTGAGTCACACCTTAAGATGTCCCATTTTCGAAACATTACACGAGTTGGCCAGCCTAAATACGGATAAAGGTTCTTAAAATCGTATCTCGTGAACCACTGCAAATTAGACACAACTAAATACATCGCTGTAAGCGGCCAATCATCGTGCGTACGCAGCACCACGTGGCCACCTACTCGGGCGTCATTTGACAAGATGACCAGGGGGTCTGAAATTTTCTTGTATCCAGCGTGTATTTAACAGAGTTGAGAACCGTTTTATGCGGCGGAATACTGCGCACAAAAACGGTAGGAGTTTTTCTTTTTCGAAAATGTTTCCGAAAGCTCTAGCGCCACTGCTTTAACGAGTTAGGACTTGAAAACTGGCTGCGCTGCCCCTGACATAACGTTGCACATGCAGAAAAAAAGTAAAGTATGAACAAATCAAAGGCTTTGTGATTTCCGACTTGATCTCGCCAAGATATCCGCGAAAACTCAAAAGCACCAACTTTTCCCAACTAAATTCGTATGAAAATCGTCGTTCCCGATCAGGGTGAAAATTAGTGAAACAATGTTGAAGACTCTAGAAGAATATCGGTATAAGTTTCATTGCCCAATTCGCCACCAGTCAAGAGATATTACCAAAACTCGATTCCATATTTAAGTAATGTGTTTTCGACAAAAAAACGGAGAAAATGGCACTTCCTCGATGCCCTGCTCAATTTTACGGTTTTCGATCTGAAATTGTAACGATGTGTATGAACCACATGTGCACACAAACAGAAAGCCGTTTTTTTGTTTGTTTGTTTTTTCCGCAAGTTATGGGCGCTTTTGTATTTTTTCGGGTCGTGATATCGCTCGGACAAAAAAAAAAGCGGCTTTCCATTTGTGGGTTGGTGTATATGCAACAACGTGTCTAAAACTCACATCAAAATACGTGGTGTTGATCGGGGCATGGCCAACTTACCTCTTTGGCTCTAACTTGGCTGGCCCAGCTCGTATTACGTCTAGACGGTGGTCCGTCACAGGGCTGAGTGTCAGCGGTACTTGGTAAAAAATCAATTGTTGGTGGCTTTATAACGCATAAGTAATAGAAAACAAAGACAGAAGAGGAAAAAAGGGATACATGAAGTGCTCGTACATACAGGTGGCTCTCGACGACACATGTTACTCGTTCTCGTCTACTTGCTTGCGTTGTCGCACGCTGCTGTCTGGTCGACACGAACACACTGCTGTATGTACTTCGCTGCTCTGTGCAGGACCGATTGCAGATTGTTCTGCTGTGCTTGCGAGCTTGGTTTGTGCCTTCACTTCGTGGTGTGCGTAGAAGCAGGTTCAAAACACCAAAAAAGAAGGGAAGAAAAACGGTCCAGGGATCAATCCGGAAACAATAGTTTCCTCGTCGGAAATTAAAAGCTAACAGAGGTCTGAGAGTCCAGAGAATTGCCGAGAGAGGCCTCCGATGGCACCGACTTTCAATTAGTGAGTCTATACTGACGAGTGTGCGTGTTATGTTCATATTGAACACTTTTTCCTACCCAATGACGTCCACCACATCCGGTGTACGTACCGATCACGAATATTAATCTTCCAAAATGGTGCTGCGATTGACCCTCCTGTACTCTTACACAGGAAGTTGTTCGACGCCAGCCGCGAGCTCATCCCTGTGAGGGACGCCGTCCCATTCCCAAGCATGGAGGCGTCGTGCCTCGCCGGGGGAGCCGAGGTAGTCTTCCCCGGGCGGCTCGATGGGCGTGTGACGATGATCGGGCTGTTTCACCGGCAGTTCGGATACAGCATGTTGTCTAGTTGGATGGAACCTTTTGAGGAGGCGTTCGGGGCGCCCGGTGAGTGAGGTTGGCGCCACAGCCCGTACGTAGATATAATGTACAGAATGCCACTTGTGCGTTGCAGAAGTTGAACTACTTGTTGTTTTTCGGTGGTAACGTTCCTCCTCGCCCGTGCCGCGCGTCTCGCAGGAGTTGACCAGGCCGTAAAGACAACGCCGTCAGCCCTCCACGTCTCGTTGCTTGAGTCGTGGGTGCTGCGACTGCTGAAACCGGTGCTAGCCCACACGATGGGAAGGGGGCTCGCCGACGAGAAGAAAGCGGCGTTCTTTTACCGTTTCGGACGAACGGACGAGGTCAGTGCGCTTGTCCACAGGTTTCTGTTTTAGTTCGCTTCTTGACAAACTGTTGTGAAGCGCGCGTGTTGCTGGTGCTGCAGCAACGGCTGCTGCTGCTGACACGAATTACGCCGCAAGCGATGGCTTGGCGATTTATCGGCCTTCGGTTGGTTGCGCTTGACGCTGTGTATGGTGTCATTCGAATCGAAACGCTTGGCTGTGGGCGCCCTTGAAGTTGTGAATCTGTCGAGCAGCGCCCCGTCCACGACGCAGCCGCAACCTCAACCGTATTTTGCCCAGAGCATGTGTGCAGGCGAATGCCGTCACACATGAGAAGCCTTGTAGATGCAATTTTGTTGTGGCTGCCTCGCAGCTACTACTCCCGACCGTCTCTCAAGCTCCCGCCTGTCGGGCTTCGAGTTAGCTGACGTTTAGTCTCCGACTTGTTATTCGTCGGCTAGGTAGTAGTACAGCTAGTGGCGTGCTGTAATTTGCGCAGTTTTGGTTCTTTGTTCATGACTGGCACGTTTTTGGCTTGACGTTCGGTGTTTATATACAGATCACCGTGCACGTCGGGTTGGTAACTTTTGATTAAGGAAGTGTAACATCAGAGCCGCCGACGTAAAGCCAACGGAACGTTTATTGCCGAATCACCGGCAATAAAAACACTACGAGACCTTGATATAGTAAACCTCGCCCAGCTAAAGATAGTTCAGCTGTCGCTAAGACGCGCGGCGGGATATCTTTCGTCAACGTGTGTGCGTTGGTGGATGTGTGATGTTGCTGCGCGACCGAAATCAACTGCTTAACAAACTAAGAAAACATTTCAGCCATGTCGAAAGGGGTCCCTATTTTTTTGGCGCGTGCAATGTAGAAACTCATGTTCGCTCGTAAAAACTAGCCGCGGATTCCAGCTAGCTCACAGCTCTAACTTACCGCCTCTGTTTTCGGTTCTCCGCCACAGCTGCGGAAAGCCTTGGGCATCGTGAATCGCCTCACGCTTTACGTGCTGCTGGTGGATCAGAAGGGCAGGGTGCGATGGAGGGCGACTGGAAAGGGAACGCCGGATGAGATTAAATCACTCATCCGATGTGCCCGCCAACTGGCGGAGGATGGGGGGCGGGGGGCAGAGGATAGGGGGTTTGCGGGGGGTCATAGAAAATAGGGCGGCTCCGCTCGCCGTTGTCGAGGGTAGTGGTTGCGACCGCACGGGAGGCAGGGGATGAGGGATTTGCAGGGGGGTCGTAGTTTGAGGAAGGGCAGCTCCATTGGTCGTAGTCGGGGATAGCGGCTGCGACGGTGTGCTACGGACGGTGTTGGTAATGTTTTTGGCCGGACTCGCTCGCGAAAATGTTAAGGTTCCGGTGGTTGACTGGGAAGTAGAGACTCCTAGTAAGACGTAGAGACAAGATCGAAACTTCAAAATTATTTAATTGGCTCCTTGATTATGTATGGTATACCTGGTACAAGGTTCCCCTTTGGGATATGGTTTGCTTGATATCCCGGGGGCTTCGCAGGTCAAAAAACGGGAACACAGTGGTCCCAACGACATATATGAGTTGCTGCTGCTGTATGCTTCGCATACCTGGTATGTGGTCCGATGGTGTGTGTTTGGTTGCTGCATTGAATATGAAAATGTTGTCATGGTTCGATCTTCTGCTGTGTACCAATCACCCACCAATACCCCGTGGCTACCGACACAAAGGCGGGAGCTTGAAGCGCGGCTGCCGTTGTACGGCTGCTGTACTGTATTGTTGCTGTGTAACTAATTTTGTGGCTGCGCGGCTGCGTTACAGCAGTATGAGCCAGCGTGAGCGACTGCTGTGGAAAACACAGAAACACTGCCCTTCTTGATCGTTTGCGTTCCTGTGGCAGCTCACACTTCACACACACATCATACAGAAGAAGCGTCCGTGTTTGTCACAAAGGGAAGAGCTTACAGCGCGGCTGCTATTGTACCGTGGTGACTGCCACGAGTACAGAGCCGGGAGGCGTGTTTGTTCTCAGGATGATATGTCCCGAGAGGTTGTATCACAGAACTACTGTCGGTGCGAGGTGCGCGAGATTTACAGCAGACCACTCGAGCACGAAGAGCGATCACAGCAGACCGCTGCAGACGGGAGATTCGAGGTTTACAGCAGACCACTCGAGGGCGCTATCTTACATGTCTGGGGATTATTCAACTCTGAAAAGTTCGAATAGACAAGAGGTGTTTCTAGGCAGTCATGCAGTCGGAAGCACGCAGTGTGGGCCCTGCTCGGGGCCATCAGCTGCACAGCGAGACATGGAGTGGTGTGGGTCTACACAGCGAGACAGGCGACAGTACGGGTCTTTCTGCGTGGGTCTTGCCGGTGCGACTGCCTCCCAGCGGCAAGGAACACAGCAACTGGTGGCGGTGGTGGTGCTGCCGCTGCTGAGAGGGTGGTGAAGAATGAAGTTGGACTCTATTGTACGGCGGGAGAGCGGAGTGGGCGATTAAAAATCTAAAAGAGGAACGGGTTATTATTGTACAAAAACGATAATACGAAACTGTGGGTTTATTGTATATCTCTCGAATTGCATTGTCATTATCGTTTCCTGAGTCGTGGGAGAGAGAGGTTCCTCCCCTCGGCCAGATACCTGTATCGCAGCTTCCTGCGATACCCTGAGTATCTCGACCACCCTATTTTACTGTCTCTCTCCCTACTATGATACCGGCCGGGTTCCTAACTAGTACGGCCTACAGTTGTCTCGGATGACCAAGCCTCCGAATGGTACGGTACCATTCGACTCCTCCAATCTTACTCAAGTAAACCATAACGGAAAATAAAAAAAACATCCATAACCCCAGCTACTCTTGCCTCCCCCCCCCCCCCTTCGAAAGAAAAAAATGGGAGGGTGGGGCGGCAGAAAAGAAGGCACAAATACCTGGCTTGGATGGCCAAACCAGCGACTACCTCACGTCTGCCCGTGCTCGTCACAGGACCTCGTGCTTGCTCGTGCCCGACGTGGGGATGCTGACCTACACGCGATGCCTTTCTCGAAAGGACTGCGTGCAGGCCCTTCCATCCCCAAAACCAAACTTGCTCTATCCCAGTTCCCGATACAGACATGCCTCGGTATGTCTCCAATAAACCCTGCTTTGTCCGTTACTTCGTTTGCGGAGGCCGTTACTTCGTCTACGGACAAAACTACCCTTTTCCATGCGCCTATTCGGCTCAGGGAGGCTGAACGAAGCTCGTTGCTAAAGAGCCAGCTCAGCGAGTTCGAATGTTCAGAGCACGCACCAGAGATCGACCGGGATCCAGACATACATGCGTCGTAATGTACCGACGGGGTTCTTGATTCCCCGCAGCCGACAGCGCTAGAAAAAAACCTTGGCCGCCGGAGAACAGCATGCCTAAAACAAGGTGCATCTTTGACATAACATGCACGACATCCACCTTTGGGATACAAACCATACAAACATGAAATATTTTTATAAGCGTGTTGGGCTTGAGCTTAAACTGTTGATCTGAGATGGATAATTTGCAAAAAAAGTGTAAAAAGGTTGAGTGGGCGATCCTCACGTATACCGGTACTACTGTACACGGTATGATACACAGTTCGGACCCTGCCTGGAGGCAAAGGCAGGGGAATGCTGAAGCTCGAAAAGCTTGAAAACGACAGAGAAAAAGAAATCCCCTTCCCCAGACTCCTACTGCGTGTTCTGTCTTCGCTTGTTGGCATGGCGGACCTTGCCCGGCCACTTGAAAAACAAATACGGCGAACGTCTAAGCTCTTTGCCCGTTCGTTGCCGTCCTGATTCAGTCGAGGAGGCAATCGCTTAACGGGAGGGGCAGAGTTTAGAATTGTCTACTTATGGACAGCCAGAGGGAAGCGACACTGTCGTTAAGCAGGGGAACGTCACTATTTTGGGGTTCATGCGCACAACAGATAGGTATGAACTTGGGTAACCTGGGTAGAGACCGCGTAACGGACGTGTTTTAGCACACGATGTAGCCGTTCAGACCGAAAATTGAGCGTTTGTTGAGGGGGTATTCAGAGGGAATTAACACGAAAGGACCGTGGTTAGGAATTCGCTTGAACTGCCACCTACCCTTCTTAGGTGCTGCTATTGGTTAGTAATGATGCAGGGAGATAGTTCCGTGCCAAGGGAAATTGTCCACTTGTGCAGAGGGTAGGCGTGAAAAATTACCGGTGTCCCACTTTCCGCCCCCGTAGTCAGGTAGTGGTTGGAATGGTGGTTGGGTGATTTTGTGAGGCACTGGCTTGTTCGTGATAGCGGCATGTATGTATCAACTGTACTGCGGTGAAACTCTGATTGGTTGGTTTGAATAGCAGAACAACTGTTGATTGTATGTTGTTGTACCAGAATACTCTTCTTGTGGTGCTACGGTACTTCGGTAGATTGTACATGTGCACGAGTTATACATCGAACCGTAGTGGTGTGTACGGTACGTTGGTATGTCGGTACGTTGGACACATTGACGAGTAGGAACACTCCTATAGTGTTGCTAACACGATATAGCTTGTCTCAACGAACAGCCTAGCAATAAGTTACAGTTACATACGTTGTGTCACGGAGGTAAGTTACAGGGATCGTCTCGTGGTATCACCCACGAGCAGTCCCACGGGTATGTACGAGTAGGCACTATGCGAGGAGGTTTAGGTATTCGACTACGAGCGGTTGTTACTGGGCTGTGGAGAGTTGGCCCACATGACCCACTCCACTTTCTGACCTGTCTCTCCAGACATTGGTCTCTCTAATATAATACCTTTCTCCAGAAGCCACTGATTTACCAACACGCTATAGCGCTATCGGTCGACTGCTGTACGTCCCCCTGGACTGTGTTCGACGAGACTGTGAGGAGCGGCTTGATCAACCGGCCTCGTCATGACTGAACAGGAGGGAGGTGACCCTGCGGCAAACCAACAGGGTGACCCGCAGGGCTTTGGTGAGAGAATGGATTCCTTAGAGTCTCGAGTGTCTCAAATGCTGGATATGTTTTCTAACCAGCAGCAGATGCTCCAGACAGTTGTTGAGACACACCAGAGGGAGAATGTGGAGTCCTCTAGTTCGCGTGCTGCGCCGCGAGGCATCGAACTAGAGTCTGGTGTGCACCAATCGGGTGCTGCCGGTAGGACCGCGGGGAGTACGGGAGGCGATACCCTAGGCTTTGGCGTGTCCAACATGAGGGTTGGGAGTAGCGGTGTTGTAGACCCAGGCTTGAACCCGCGTGTTTCTGATGAGAATCGTTCCTCTGTTCCTGCAATAAACTTTGGTTCGGTTGACGGGACTGTTGGTGGGGCTTTAGGTAGCCAGTCCTCTGTTCCGCCCACTACCTCAGCAAGTGAGTGGTGGGGAAAAGTCGCTAGTGGGAACACACTGATCCCAGCGGCTGACAGTAGTTCGGGGGAGAGCTTGGGTGGGGGTCTTTTCAAGAAAGTTCCCAAGGCTCCTGAATTTATCGGTACTGATGTATCGTATCCTTCATGGTCGCAGAATTTTCTGCTCAAAGCTCGTCACTACAATCTGAGCGAGCCGTTCACCTGTGATATCGACATTAAAATCGCCGACGTTAATTTCGACTTGACCCCTTGGGTAGAGAAGGGATACAGCGTTGGTGTACTGCGTCAGCATGAGATTGCTTGGTGGTTTCTGTTCGACTGCTTGAAGAAAGACAGCCACAAAAACATGGCAAGGCAAGCTGGTTCCCCGTATAAGGCTTTTCGCGCGCTCAAGGATGACTTTCTACCGTTGAGTCAGAGTCAAATTCGAGTGCAGGAAGAAAAACTGAAGTCTCTGCGCATGCGTCCCCACGAGAATCCCACAACTTTCTTTTCATCCATCAGAGAGACGCTTGGTGTGTTGACCATGCTTGAAGTAACGAAGGATGATCGTGAAGTGTGCAATCTCATGCTGGAAGGACTGTCCCCCGAGTACAAGACTTTACGTGAGACTCTTGTGGTGTTCTGTTCGAATGACCCCTCTTTCATCGAGACCAAAGTGCGTGAGCGGTAACTAGACTTGCAAGCATAGGGTGGTTCTAAGAAGCAGAATAGTGTTGCTCTGGTGTCTAGGCCTGCGAAGAAGAAGAGTAACTTCAAGAAGCACAACAAGCAGAAGTCTAACTCTGAGTCTGATTCCTCGGAGAAGTCTTTTCAGGGGAGGTGTTACAAGTGTGGGGAGTTGGGTCACATGAAGCTCGACTGCAAGGCTCGCATCATCCCTCATCCTTCCCAGACTGGAAAGCCCGAGGCCGACGAGAATGAGAGCGGTGAGCAGTGTGCTATTCCTGATTCGGATCTGGTGTGCAGAAATGGTAGTTACCGCATGAGTGATGACTGTTAAAAGGTGTTGCTTGCAGCATGTCGTAAGGAAGTGGTCTTGAAGGCGTGTGATGATTTGAGTAGGATGTGGTATGATGTCTCTGGTCTGAAGTGTCTCATGACGTCCCGTGATGATCTGATTATGAGCGCCGTCAGTAGTGATATGATCCTGAAAGCTGTCAACAAGGCTAGATATGTCGAGGATTGGTATGCTGACACAGGCACTTCATATCACATGACTGATTCCCTGTCTTGCATGAGAGACTTGAAGCCTTGCCACAGAAGTGTGAATGAAATTGGTGGCGTGTCTTGTGAAGTAGCTTACTCCGAAACGCTAGACTTGGTATTTGTGACTGCTGACAGTGAGTTCTCCGTGGAATTGAAGAACGTATTGTACTCTCCCAACTTGGGGTATAATCTCTTTTCTCCGAGTGCAGAGTTTGATGGTGAGTCATGGAATGGTCTTGGTGGTCCTAATGGTGTTATGACTGCATTCAATGGACAAGTAACTTTTCAGAACTTCGATGGCATGCTGATTGCGTCTGCGTATCGCCTAGGAGAAGCCTCTGTTGGTACGGTGTTGGCTGCTCTCACTCCCGCCAACCCCAAGCATGAAACTACGATGGATATCAACGATTTCCACAACATTTATGCACATTCGCACGAGGGTCTGCTTCGCACTACTGCAAAGCGATTAGGTGCCAAGTTGGTTGGTGACATGCATGCTTGTTCAGAGTGTTCGATGTCGAAGGCTATTCGGGAAGGAATCGTTCGGGAAACTAAAACTCGATCGGATAAAAAGTTTGGCAGAGTTTTTGTTGACCTGGGAGGAAGGAAGGACATTGCGTCCGTAGGGGGAAAACATTACCCCATGATTGTGAAGGATGATTTCACGAGACGTGCATGGCTGTATTTCCTGAAAAATAAATCAGACGCTGGCAGTGCTTTCCGGAGTTTTCTTGCGAGTGTGCGTGCTGATGGTGTCCCGTCATTGGTTGAGATTGTTAGGTCTGACAATGGTGGCGAGTTTTTCGGGGGGGAGTTTGCATCTGTGTGCAACGAGCTTTTGATCAAACAAGAGTTCACACCGGCTTATAGTCCGCAATATAATGGTGTTGCAGAGCGTGGGCTGGGATTGATAGAGGAGGCCGCGATGGCGGCTCGTATTCAAGCTAAAGTTCTTTTTGGGCATGTACAGTTACCTAAGACTGATAAACTCTGGGCTGAGGCTATGCACTGGGCTTGCGAAGCGATGAACCACACTGCGTGTTCTGCTAACCCTGAATCCAAATCGCCGTATGAAACGTGGTATGGTGAACCTCGTCCCGCTAGACCGTATCCGTTTTTGAAGCCCGCCTACTGTAGGTGGCAGCGACCGTCAAAGCTGCTGCCGAAGGGTGAGAGTTGTTTCTTTGTCGGTCCTTCGAGAGACCACCCGCGTGATTGTCATAGAGTACTTACGAGGGCTGGTACTATTCAAGAAACGAGGGATGTGACGTGGGAGGTGCTGCCGTCACAGCTCCCTCTGCTGCAACCTTCTTTGCCGATAGAGGTAGCAGAGGAGGGAGGGGAGGATAGTGACGACGATGTTGAAACCGAGATATGGCCGCTTGTGGGAAGAGGAGTCGCTCACACACTTTTGAAACGTGATGCCGTGCCCTCTGGTGCGGGAGTCGAGGAGGTTGAGAGTGTTGGCGCAGGTAGTATAGGCCCGTCCTTTTCTGTTCCATCTTCCCCTGCTGAACCGTCTGCCCCCGTGACCATTTCTTCTGGTAGTGTAGCTCCTTCTGTGTCTTCGCCTGTGAATGACGGGGAGGGCCAGGGAGGGCAGGAATCAGGAGAGGTAGAGATGGGGGATCTGGGAGGGGATGATGAGGTAGAGTCGATGGGGCAGGGAGGGCATGGTGATGAAGAGTCGATTGAGTCGGGAGGACTGGTAGAGGCGGAGGCATCCCCTCCAGCCGCTCGTCGTCCGCGGCATGTGGCCGAGCTTGCTGACTTTAATACTTCCGCGCGTGAAAATGATGAAGTGAGAGAAGGTAGGACTCGCGCGCAAACTCGTGCAGTCAACCAGCAGAGTGTACCCGGCCTCATGGCCACCCTAGGACCCATCTTCACGACAGAGGTCGTGTACTCATTGTTGTCGGAGCAGAGAGCAGGTGATGAGACGGAATTGCCGAAAGAACTGGTTCAGGATGTAGAATCGGAGCCTGGTAGTTATCAGGAAGCCCAGCGTTCGAAGTACGCTAAGATTTGGGAAGGAGCCAGGTCTGCCGAAATTGAAGGCTTGATAAGAGCAGGAACGTTCACGTTGGCAGTAAAAGTCCCGATAGGCTGTAATGTGATTGATGCTAGATGGGTTTTCAAGTGGAAAGCAGACGAAACAGGAAAGATAGTGAAGGCCAAGGCTAGGCTTGTAGCGAAGGGCTTCAAGCAGAAGTATGGTGTGGATTATCTTGAGACATTCTCGCCTACCGCAAATGCTGCATCTTTACGATTGCTGATAGTGTTGGCGTGTTTGTACAATTTGGAATTACTCCACTGGGATATTGAGCAAGCATTTGTTCAGTCGGAATTGGATCACGAGGTGTTCATGAAGTTGCCTCCTGGCTGCGGGTCGATGTCAGGAAAGGTTGTCCGTTTGAACAAGAGTTTGTACGGATTGAAGCAGGCTTCTAGGACATTTTACAAGAGGCTGGTGTCGGAACTGAAGAGGATTGGTTTTGAGCAGTCAATGTCTGACCCCTGTGTCCTGCGTTTCATGATGGGAGACGAGGTATTGGGGAGGGTCGCGATCCACGTGGATGACATTCTGTATGCAGGAAGTAAGAGCCTTGCCAAGGCGGTTGTGGCAGCACTAGGTGACTCTCTTCCTACGAAGGACTTGGGGGAGGTCAAGTTCTTTCTAGGTTGTGAATATATTCGCGACCGTGAGGCTGGTACGATTGAGATTTCTCAGGAAAGTTATATCAGGAGTGTTCTCGAGAGATTCAATATATTTCGCACCAGCTCGATCCCTGCTTCCCTTGCCAATGATAACAGGTCCGTGATGGAGGATGAGGGGGCAGGAGATGTGCCGTTCCGAGAGGTGGTGGGGAGCCTGATGTGGATCGCCAGCCAGACAAGGCCCGACATCGCGAATGCTGTGCGGGCGGTGGCGAGGCACTCTCACGAATCAAAGAGGAGCCACTGGAAGGCAGCTCAGAAGATTCTCAATTATCTTCTGGAAACGGCGCATCTGACTTTGAAGTTCAAGCAGGATAGTTCGGTAGACGCAGGCACGTTGGTGTATGTGGATGCTGACTTTGCAAGTAGGGCCACTGACCGTAGATCAGTTTCGGGTGCGATGGTTTTCGTGGCGGCGATGCTTGTAGTTTGGATTTCTAGGACGCAGAAATGCGTTTCACACTCAACTTCAGAAGCAGAGTATCTTGCGATGGGAGATGGTGTAAAGGAGGCTCTGTTTGTAAACGGAATGCTTCAGTTCCTGAGGCCTAGTGCGAAGCCTCGTGAGATAGATGTCCTTTGAAGACAACGAGGGGGCGATTGCGCTCGCAGATAACCCGCTGAGCTCGAGTAAGAGTAAGCACATCGATGTGAGGCACCACTTTCTTAGGAATCTGACCGAGGAGGGTGTGATCGAAGTCACCCACGTCCCCAGCGAGAAACAACACGCGGACATCCTCACGAAGGCGTTGCCGAGAGATCTTTTTGAAATTCACCGCGACTTTGCACTTGGTATCAAGACGTAGAAGTCTGAGTCGTTTTGTTTTTGTTTTTGTTTGATATGTATTTGGTCTGGTAGATACAACAGCCCCTAGGGAGGGTGTTCGTGATAGCGGCATGTATGTATCAACTGTACTGCGGTAAAACTCTGATTGGTTGGTTTGAATAGCAGAACTGTTGATTGTATGTTGTTGTACCAGAATAGTCTTCTTGTGGTGCTACGGTACTTGGGTAGATTGTACATGTGCACGAGTTATACATCGGACCGTAGTGGTGTGTACAGTACGTTGGTATGTCGGTACGTTGGACATATTGACGAGTAGGAACATTCCTGTAGTGTTGCTAACACGATATAGCTTGTCTCAACGAACAGCCTAGCAAAAAGTTACAGTTACATACGTTGTGTCACTGAGGTGAGTTACAGGGATCGTCTCGTGGTATCACCCACGAGCAGTCCCACAAGTATGTACGAGTAGGCACTATGCGAGGAGGTTTAGGTATTCGACTACGAGCGGTTGTTACTGGGCTGTGGAGAAGTGGCCCACATGACCCACTCCACTTTCTGACCTGTCTCTCCAGACATTGGTCTCTCTAATATACTACCTTTCTCCAGAAGCCACTGATTTACCAACAACTACTACTTCTACTTCTACGACTACTACTACCACTAGTACTTCTACTACTTCTACTACTGCTTTTACTACTACCTTCACCACTACTACTACTACAACTACTAATAGTACTACCACTACCACTACTACTACCACTACTACTAATACTATTACTACTACTTCTACTAATACTAATACTTCTTCTACTATTACTACTACTACTACTACTACTACTACTGCTACTACCTCTCTCTGCCGCTACCACTACTACTACTTGTACTACTACTACTACTACTACTACTAACATCACTACTACTACTATTACCACCTCTGCTGCTACTACTACTACTTTAACTAACATCACTACTACTACTATTACCACCTCTGCTACTACTGCTTATGCTGCTTCTACTGCTACTACTACTACCACTATCTCTTCTACTTCTACTACTACTATTACTACTGCTACTACTACTACTACTACTTCTACTACTACTACTATTACTACTACTACTACTACTACTACTACCACTACTATTATACCTACTACTACCACTACTACTACAACTACTACTACGGCTAATATCAATACTACTTCTATTACTACCACTACTACTACTACTACCACTACGGCTACTACTGCTACTACCACCGCTACCCCTACTTCTACATTTTCTACCAACGCTACTACTACTACTACCTCTTCGAATACTACTTCTACTACAACTACTACTACTACCAATATCACTACTGCCACTACTACCACTACTACTACTACTACTACTACTACTACTACTGCCACTACTACTGCTACTACTACTACTACTACTACTACTTCTACTACTCCTACTACTACTACTGCTGCTGCTTCTTTTACTACTGCTGTTACTACTACCTCTACGTCTACTACTACTACTTCTACTTCTACGACTACTACTACCACTGGTACTTTGCTACTACTACTATAACTACTACCTTTACCACTACTACTACTATTAATAGTACTTCTACTACCATTACTACTACCACTACTACTAATACTCCTACTACTACTACTGCTACTTCTAATACTATTACTTGTTCTACTCCTACTACTACTGCTACTACCACTACCGCTACTACTACTACTACTACTTATACTACTACTACTACTACTACTACTACTACTACCATTACAACTACTACTACTACTACTACTACTACTACTAACGTCACTACTACTATTACCACCTCTGCTTCTACTACTCCTACTGCTGCTACTACTGCTACTACTACTATTACCACTATCGTCTCTACTTCTACTACTACTACTACTACTACTGCTGCTGCTGCTACTAATACTACCACTACTACTACTATCAATATTACTACTACCACTACTACTACTACTGCTACTGCTACCAACACTACAACTACACCTGCTACTACTACCGTTATTACTACTACTAGTACTATTATTACCACTACCACTGCTACTACTTCTAATACTATTACTACCCCTACTCCTACTGCTATTACTACTACTTCTACTCCTACCTTTACTGCCACTAATAGTACTACTACTACCACTTCTACTGCTACTCTTACTAATACTATTATTACTACTACTACTACTACTACTACTACTACTACTACTACTACTGCTACTACTACTACTACTACTACTACTGCTACTACTACGACTACTACTTCTACTGCTACTGCCACTATTACCACAACCGCGACTACTACTACTACTTCTACCACAACAATTACTACTACTACTACGAACACCACTACTACTACTATTACCACCTCTACTACTACTGCTACTGCTGCTACTACTACTACTACTAATACGACTACTACTACCACTTGTACTTCTACTACTACTACCGATTCCTTTACTACTACTAGTATCACTACTACTACTAATACTACCACTACGGCTATTACTGCAACTACCTACCACTACCCCTACTTCTACTTTTTTCACCAACACTACTACTACTACCTCTCCAAATACTCCTTCTACTACAACTACTACTACCACTCCTACTACACTTTTAACACTACTACTACTACCGCTACTACTGCTACCACTACTACCACTACTACTACTCATACTGCTACTACCAATATCACTACTACCACTACTACTACTGCAAATACTACTACTGCTACTACTACTACCATATCACTACTACTACTACTACTACTACTCCTGCTGCTACTACTACTGCTGTTACTTCTTCTACTACTACTACAACTACTACTACTACTTCTACGACTACTACAACCACTAGTAAATCTACTACTACTACTACTTCTACTGCTTTTACTACTACCTTCACCACTACTACGACTACTACTACTATTAGTACTACTACCACTACTACTGCCACTTCTACTCCTAAAATTATTACTACTACCGCTACTAATACTATTACTACTGCTACTGCTACTACTACTGCTACTACCACTATCGCTACTACTACTACTACTTCTATTACTACTACTACTAACATCACTACTACTACTATCACCGCCTCTGCTACTATTACCACCTCTGCTACTACTACTACTACTACTACTACTCCAACTAACATCACCACTACTACTATTACCACCTCTGCTACTACTGCTACTGCTGCTTCTACTGCTACTGCTACTACTATTGCCACTATCTCTTCTACTTCTACTACTACTGCTGCTACTACTGCTACTATTACCACCTCTGCTACTACTGCTACTGCTGCTTCTACTGCTACTACTACTACTATTACCACTATCTCTTCTACTTCTACTACTACTGCTACTACTACTACTACTACTACTTCTACTACTACTTCTATTACCACTATCTTTTCTACTTCTACTACTACTACTGCTACTACTACTACTACTACTACTACTACTACTACTACTACTACTACTACCACTACTGCCACTACTACTATTTCCGCGACTACAACAACTACTAAAGAACAGTTACTACTACTACTAACACCACTACCACTATTATTACCACCTCTACTACCACTGCTTCTGCTGCTACTACTACTGCTACTACTCCTACCACTACGACTACTACTGCTACTACCACCGCTACCTCTAATTCTACATTTTGTACCAACACTACTACTACTACCTCTTCGAATACTACTTGTACTACAACTACTACTACTACCACTACTGCTACTAACACTACTACTACTATCACCACTACTACTGCCGCTACTACTACTAACACTACTACTACTACCAATATCACTACTACCACTACTACCACTTCTACTGCTACTACTACTAGTACAACTACTACTACTACCACTACTACCACTACTACCACTTCTACTGCTACTACTACTAGTACAACTACTACTAATACCACTACTACTACTACTGCCGCTACTACTACTACTGCTGTTACTACTACCTTTACTACTACTACTGCTACTACCACTACCGCTACTACTACTATACTACTACTACTACTACTACTCACGTCACTACTACTATTACCACCTGTCTACAACTGCTACTGCTGCTATTACTGCTACTACTGTTACTACTATTACCACTATCGTCTCTCCTCATACTACTACTACCGTTATTACTACTACTAGTACTATTACTACTACCACTACTACCGCTACTACTAATACTACTATTACTACTACTACTACTACTACTACTACTACTACTACTACTACTCCTACTCCTACTGCTTCCTTTACTGCTACTAATAGTACTACTACTACTAATACTACTAGTACTATTATTACTACTACTACTACTACTACTACTACTACTACTACTACTACTACTACTACTGCTACTACTACTACTACTGCTACTACTACCACTACTAGTACTACTACTACTGCTACTACTACTACTTCTACTACTACTGCCACTACTACCACAACCGCGACAACTCCTACTACTCCTACCACCACAATTACTACTGCTACTTCTACTACTGACACCACTACTACTACTATTATCACCTCTACTACTACTACTACTTCTACTGCTGCTACTACTACTACTACGACTACTTTTACCACTTGTACTTCTAGTACTACTACTACCGCTTTCTTTACTACTACTTTTACTACTACTACTACTACTACTACCACTACTACTTGTAGTACTACTACCTCTTCTGCTACTACTGCCACTACTACTACCACTACTACCAATAATACTATTACTTCTATTACTAATACTATTGCTTCTACTACTACTGCCACTACTACCATTACCGCGATCACTACTGCTACTTCAACCATAACAATTACTACTACTACTACTACTGACACAACTTCTACTACTAGTACTACCTCTACTATTACTACTGCTTCTGCTGCTACTACAACTACTACTACAACTACCACTGCGGCTACTACTGCTACAACCACCGCTACCCCTACTTCTACTTTTTCTACCAACACTCCTACTACTGTTACTACTACCTCTTCAAATACTACTTCTACTACAACTACTGCTACTACCACCACTACTACTAGCACTACTACTACTAACACTACTAGTACTACCGCTACTACTACTACCACTCCTACTACCAATATCACTACTACCGCTACTACCACTACTACTACTACTACTACTACTGATACTGTTACCACCACTACTACTACTCATACTACTGCTGCTACTACTACAAATACTACTACTGCTGCTACTACCGCCACTACTACCACTACCGCGACTACCACTACTACTTCTTCTACTACAATTACTATCTATTACTACAATTATCACTACCACTACTACCACTACTACTACTAACTACTACTTCTTATACTACACTTACTATCTACTACTACAATTACTACTACTACTACTACTACTACTACTACTACTACCACTACTGCCAACACCACTATTACTGCTGTTACAACCTCTACTACTACTACTGCTGTTGCTGCTACTGCTACTCCTACTACTATTACGGCTACTACTGCAACTACCACCGCTACCCCTACTTCAATTTTTTTCACCAACGCTACTACTACTGCTACCTCTTCGAATACTCCTTCTACTACAACTACTACTACTACCACTACTACTAACACTACTACCACTAACACTACTACTACCGCTACTACTACTACCACTACCACTACTACAACCAATATCACTATAACCACAGCTACTAATACTGCTAATACTACTACTACTACTACTACATATCACATCACCACTGCTACTACTGCTGCTACTACTACTACTGCTGTTACTTCCTCTTCTACTACTACTACTACTACTACTACTTATACGACTATTACCACAAGTACTTCTGCTACTACTACTACTGCCTTTACTACTACCAGTACCACCACTACTACTTTTACTAATAGTACTATTTCTACCACTAATACTACCACTACTACAACAAATACTATTACTACTACTGCTACTAATACTATTACTACTTTTACTTCTACTACTACTACTACTACTACTACTACTACTACTGCTGCTACTACTACTACTGCTACTACCACTACCGCTACTACTGCTGCCTACTTCTACTACTACTACTACTACTACTACTACTACTACTGCTACTACTAACGTCACTACTACTGTTACCACCTTTGCTTCTACTACTGCTACTGCCGCTACTACTGCTACTACTACTACTGCTGCTGTTGCTGCTACTACTACTACGACTACTACTACTATCAATATTACTGCTACAACTACTACTACTACTGCTACTACTACCAACATTACTACTACACCTACTACTGCTACCACTACTACTGCTACTACTAGTACAATTTCTACTACTGCTACTACTACTACTACTACTACTACTACTACTACTACTCCTTCTCCTTTCTTTACTGCTACTACTAGTACTACTACTACCACTAGTACTGCTACTACTACTAATACTATTACTACTACTACTACTACTACTACTACTACTACTACTACTGCTACTACTACTACCACTACTACTACTACTGCTACTACTTCTACTACTTCTACTACTACTGCCACTACTGCCACAACCGCGACTACTACTACTACTTCTACCACTACAATTACTACTACTACTACTAACACCACAACTACTACTATTACCACCTCTACTACTACTACTGCTACTGCTGCTACTACTACTACTACTACTACTACGACTACTACTACCACTTGTACTTCTACCACTACTACTACTACTACCGCTGCTACTACTATTACTGCTACTACTACTACTACTACTACTACTCTTTCTAGTACTACTACCTCTACTGCTACTACTACCACTACTACTACTACCACTACTACTACTTCTAATACTACCTCTTCTATTACTAATACTACTACTTCTACTACTGCCACTACTACCATCACCGCGACTACTACTACTACTTCTACTAAAACAATTACTACTACTACTACTAACACCACTACTACTACTATTACCACCTCTACTATTACTACTGCTTCTGCTGCTACTACTACTACTACTACTACTGCGGCTACTACTGCTACAACCACCGCTACCCCTACTTCTACTTTTGCTACCAACACTCATGCTACTATTACTACTACCTCTTCGAATACTACTTCTACTACCACTACTACTACTACTACTACTACTACTAACACTTCTACTACTAACACTACTACTACTAACACTACTAATACTACCGCTACTACTAGTACCACTCCTACTACCAATATCACTACTACCGCTACTACCACTACTACTACTGATACTACTACCACTACTACTACTACTACTGCTACTACTACAACTACTAATACTTACTACTGCTACCACTACTGCCACTACCGCGACTACCACTACTACTTCTTCTACTACAATTACTATCTACTACTACAATTGCTACTACTACTACCATTACTACTACTAACACCACTACTACTACTATCACAACCTCTACTACTACTGCTATTGCTGCTACTACTACTACTACTACTACGGCTACTACTGCAACAACCACCGCTACCCCTACTTCAATTTTTTTCACCAACACTACTACTACTGCTACCTCTTCGAATACTCCTTCTACTACAACTACTACTACCACTACTACTACCACTACTACTACTTACACTTTTACTACTATCGCTACTACCACTACCACTACTGCTACCAATATCACTATAACTACTGCTACTACTACCGCTAATACTACTACTACTATTACTACTACTACTACTACTACTACTACTACTACCACTACTACTGCTACCACCACTACCGCTACTACTACTACTACTATTTCTACTACTACTACTACTACTACTACTACTACTACTGCTACTAACATCACTACTACTACCATTACTTTTTGCTGCTATTACCTTTACTACTACTACTAACATCACTACTACTACTATTACAACCTCTGCTACTACTGCTACTGCTGCTTCTACTGCTTTACTACTACTACTACTATTACCACTATCTCTTCTACTTCTACTACTACTACTACTGCTACTACTATATCTACTACTACTACTACTACTACTCCTACCACTGCTACTACAACTACTACTACCACTACTATTACAACTTCTACTACCAATATTATTACTACCACTACTACCACCGCTACTAATACTACTACTGCTGCTACTACTACTACTACCACTGTTTTTACTGCTACTACTACTACTACTACTACTACTACTGCTACTACTACGACTACTACTACCACTAGTACTTCTACTACTACTACTAGTTCTACTACTACTTCTACTACCACTACCACTACTACTACTGCCACCACTACTACTACTACTACTTCTATTACTACTAATATAACCACCACTACTACTACTTTTACTACTATTACTACTACTACTACTACTACTACTTCTACCACAACCACGACCGCTACTACTAGTACTTCTATTACTACCACTGCTACTACTACTACTAACAACCTTACTACTACTATTGCCACCTCTACTGCTACTGCTACTACTGCTGCTGCTACTACTACTACTAGTACAACTGCTACGGCTACTACTGCTACTACCACTGCTACCCCTACTTCCACTTTTTCTACAAACACTACTACTGCTTTTTTCAATGCTACTTTTACTACTACCACTACTACTACTACTACTACTACTACTACTACTACTTCTCCTACTACTACTTCCACCACTACTACTAACATTACTACCACTACCACTACTACTACCGCTACTACTACTAATATTACTAGTACTACTACTGCTACTACCACTACTACCACTACTACTACAACTACTACTACGACGACTTGTACTACTAGTACTAGCAATATTTCTGCTGCTACTACTACTACCACTATCGCTACAACTACCACTACTACTACTATTTCTGCTACTAGTTCTACCACTACTACTATGACTACCACTACCAAGATTACTTCTACCACTATCACTACTACTACTTCTACTACTACCAATACTACTGCCAATACTACTACCACTACTACTAATATTACTACGAACAATACCACTACTACTACTACTACCACTACGGCTACTACTACTACTTCTACTATTACCACTACTACTACCACTACTACTAACACCGCTACTAAAATTACCACCTCTATTACTACTACTACTGCTGCTACTGCTGCTACTACTACTACTGCTACTACTACCACCACCACTACCGCTACTACTACTACTACTACTACCACTTCTACTTCGACTACCAACACCACTACCACTACTAATACCACCTTTACTACTACTATTACTGCTGCTGCTGCTACTACTTCTACTACTACGGCTACTACTGCTACTACCACCGCTACCCTTACTTCTCCTTTTTCTCCTAACATTACTACTACTACTCCTTCGAATACTACTTCTACTATTACTACTGCTACTACTACTCTTACTACCACTACTATTACTACTACTACTACTACTACTACTACTACTACTACTACTACTACTACGACTACTACTTCTACTACTACTACCAGTACTATTACTACTACTGCTACTCCTACTACTACTGCTACTACTACAGCTACTACTACCACCGCTACGCCTTCTTCTACTACTTCAACTACTGCTTCTACTACTGATAATTTCGTGCGATCATAACGCCAAGATCCCTACGAGTTGGTTTTACTGGGTAAACGGAGCCAGGCAAACTTCGACCTCCGCACGGGAGATCATGTCACAGCCCATGCCAGTTCATGCCACGGAGGTGAGCCCCCGAGATAAGTCCCATCCATGCGGCTCCCAATTTTTCTGCGGTTATTGTCCCTTTCTGCTACGAAAGCTGTCGTGTTTGTGTTTTTTTGTATCGAACATTTGCGACTCGCGGAGTCCGCAAAGTCCACTCCACGGCTATAACGGCGGCAGTCGCAAAGGCCGAGGCGCTTGGGACGACTCGAACCACAGTCTCCTCGTATCCTTAGTATATCTCCTCCAACGTATGCTCTTTGGCTTTGGGTTCGTAGGAAAAGGTCACAATCATCGGGGTGGCCCTAGATTCTCCAAGCGATTCACGGGTTCCAACTCATGTAGCTAGCTCCGTACCGTTGATGCCTGCATTTTACGGGAACCCCATTTTACTGCTCCCTATAATGTAATTTAAAGCTAAAAAATTTAGCGATATTGCATATTGCACTCTTAGGGACGAATTATGTACCTCTCCAGTTTTATGCGGCTGCCATGTATGGTGATAATTTCACGATATATCATCCGCCGAATACAAGTCGCCCTTGGTAAATTTTACCTCGAGGCGACATTTGTGTCCTTTCTTTACGTGACATCTGGATATTGGATAGCACACGAGATATCGATCATCAACCTTCACCGCATTGCAGCAGTACCATGGCACAGCACGCACAACACAACACCCACAGTGGCCGCGACGGTTTCCCGTTGGCGACGTAGAACGGGCCGGCGCCCGTGTTCTCGAGCCGGGGTCAGAGGTGTTGCCTATTGTCAGCACAACAACTGCAACAACACTCTTTCATTTTGTAAGAGTACCTGGTACGTGTCATAGCGTTTTTGTTTTTGAGGCAAACCCAATCCGCAGCCCTTTCATAGACCTAACCTTCGCCCTTATGCCACAATCGAAGGCTGCGACAAAAAGCACGAGCCGAGCGCGGCTTCCCCGTGTTTGTCTGCACCGAGTAGCTTTCGCAGGCCACGTTCTCACGCCCGTGCTGTGTGTGCGCCTCGTCCCTCACAGCAACTGGTGATTGTGCCGTGGTTGTTCCTGGTTCTTCTCTTGCTGTTTTGTCTTTAAATGTTTTATATTTGTGGTCATGACGACTTTTACGCCCCTGATGTATCTGGAAAAGAGGCGACTTTCAGTTTTTATCGCGCGATTATTGCATACGGATATCGCCATATTGAATAGATCGCAACTGAGTCGCGAAATCAATATCGTTTGATTTTTAATTACTCAAGTATCGCTGGAGTGTCAACAATACATGTTTAGCCAAGTGCTTTTTGGTGTTAAGTGGAGAAGTGTTTTGTCACACTTGACTGGTTGCTCGCTGCGCGAGAAGGCACTTGACGATAGTCGGGAGTGGCGGAATGTGTTACAACATTTGACTGCGCGAGAAGTCACTTGGCGATCGTCGGGAGTGGCGGAATGTTTTACAACATTTGACTGCGCGAGAAGTCACTTATCGATCGTCGGGAGTGGCGGAATGTTTTGTCACACTGGACTGCGCTAGAAGGCACTTGGCGATCGTCGGGAGTGGCTGAATGTTTTTTTCACACTGGACTGCGCGAGAAGGCACTTGGCGATCGTCGGGAGTGGCGGAATGTTTTGTCATACTTGACTGCGCGAGAAGGCACTTGGCGATCGTCGGGAGTGGCGGAGTGTTTAGTCGGCGACTTTCGCTTTGAGGCGGAGAATGTCACCGATGGGATGCTCGTACTTAGTCCCCTGTGAAGGGAACAGCAGAATTCGGCTAGGAAGGCCGCATGGTGTGATGACAAAGTGCGCATGGGTTACGTTGTACGCAGGTGTAGGATGTAACGTGCTGAAAGACACGAACACTTTTTACAAGACGCACAGCCGTAGCCGGAGACGCATAGTCTAGACTACATACATAGGAGATGATGCATACACAGGTGATAGAAGGGATTTGTACCGCAGGAACGCTGGAGGAAGGTGAGGTATTAATAGTATGGCAGATTCGAACACGTGCGCGTATCCTACACACGCAAACACACAGGAGTACTACTGCTGCGCTACACATGTCATAGTCTAAGCATGTATGTGTACTACACACAGACAGCGAGAGCTGTGTGCACACCGCTGTACACACCTGCATCCACAGGTGGTGATGGAAGGGATTTGCGCGTATCCTACACACGCAAACACACAGGAGTACTACTACTGCTGCGCTACACATGTCATAGTCTAAACATGTATGTGTACTACACACAGAGACAGCGAGAGCTGTGTGCACACCGCTGTACACACCTGCATCCACAGGGGGTGATGGAAGGGATTTGTACCGCAGGAACGCTGGAGGAAGGTGAGGTAGTATGGCAGGGGTTCGAACACGTACGCGCATCCTACACGCGCAAACACGCAGGAGTTCTACGGCTGCGCTACTACACATGAAGCCTATGTGCTACACACAGCGAGAGCTGTGTGCACACCGCTGTACATACACACACACTGCTGTGACCATGCTGAGTGCGCAGCGTATAAGCAGTGCCGTGTACACACCTGCATTCACATGTGATAGAAGGGATTTGAACCGCAGGAGCGCTGGAGGGTGAGGTAGTATGTATAGCAGGTTCGAACACGTATGCATTCACATGTGATGGAAGGGATTTGTACCGCAGGAGCGCTGGAGGAAGGTGAGGTAGTATGGCGGGTTCGAACACGTACGCATTCACATGTGATGGAAGGGATTTGTACCGCAGGAGCGCTGGAGGAAGGTGAGGTAGTATGCAAGGTTCGAACACGTACGCGTATCCTACACACGCAAACACACAGGAGTATTGCTGCGCTACACACGTATGTACCACACAGAGAGAGCCCTGTGAATGTGCATCGGAAGAGTTGGTCTCCCCAGTCAAGATACCGCTCTGCTGTAAGGACATTCCGCTGCATGGTGTGTGTGCGGAGATTCCACCGCAGCACGAGGAGGTGGTACGCCGTAAGGTTTGAAGAGGGCGAAGAACACGCAGCCGCAGAGAAGGAGGAGCCTAGAACGAGCGAAGAGGCTCATAGCAGACACCCACAGCATGCGGCGGAGGTGAGCTGCGACAGGAACCAGCGAGAGAAAGTATGAAGCAGCCGAACTGAAGGACGCAGTCGCCGCCGCACGCAGACACGGCAGGCCGCAAGGGCAGGATCGAACAGCAGAGGCGCAAACGTTCCAGCGTAACGCCGAAGAGCGCGGTGTATCCGACGAGGGATAGCAAAAGAGGGTGTGCGGTGTGCGCTGCGAGGGTGTTTGCGTGCCAGGTTGTAGTTCGTAGCGCCGTTTGATTTGAATCGCAGCCGTTTGAATTTTCTTGTTTTGTAAGGACGAGGAGGGTTTTTTGGGAAGGGATTCCAGCGTAACGCCGAAGAGCGCGGTGTATCCGACGAGGGATAGCAAAAGAGGGTGTGCGGTGTGCGCTGCGAGGGTGTTTGCGTGCCAGGTTGTAGTTCGTAGCGCCGTTTGATTTGAATCGCAGCCGTTTGAATTTTCTTGTTTTGTAAGGACGAGGAGGGTTTTTGGGGAAGGGATTTTTTTTTCCGCAGCCCAGGGCACAACGAAGTGAAATGTTTTTGCTGTGTGTTGTGTTCGTTGTCCCAAATGCCCCGCACGAGCAGGATCAAACAGCAGAGGCGCAAAGGTCCCAGCGCATGCACCACCAGCGCTGGGTTTGCAGGGCGGCCGAACGGTGCTTGGATGCTACTACTAGCAGTGTAGTGTGTGTTGGTGTTGGTGTGTGTGTCCCAAAATGCACCCACGAGCTGGTTGTTTGCGTGCCCGGTGTAGTTCGTCGCGCCGTTTGATTGGAATCGCAGCCGTTTGAATTTCATGGTTTTGTAAGGACGAGGAGGGTTTTTTGGGAAGGGACGTTTCTTCCGCAGCCCAGGGCACAACGAAGTGAAATGTTTTTGCTGTGTGTTGTGTTGGTTGTCCCGCGCGAGCAGGATCGAACAGCAGAGGCGCAAACGTTCCAGCGCATGCACCACCAGCGCTGGGTTGGCAGGGCAGCCGAACGGTGCTTGGATGCTACTACTAGCAGTGTAGTGTGTGTTGGTGTTGGTGTGTGTGTCCTAAAATGCACACCAGCACTGGGTTGGCAGGGCAGCCGAACTGTGCTTGGATGGCAGCCGCACGGTGCTTGGATGGTACTAGCGGTGTAGTGTGTGTTGGTGTTGGTGTATGTGCTGGGTTGGCAAGGCAGCCGAACGGTGCTTGGATGCTAGTAGCAGTGTCGGGGGGGGGGCGACGAGCCCCCCCCCGAACCCCCCCCCCCCGGGCCCGACACAGTGTGCGTTGGAAGGACCCTCACCAGTGTGCGTTCGAAAAAGTACATGGAAAAACTATTGTATATATTTTTAAAAAAGGAAATCATTTGACCTAGGACATAGTTTGTTCATTGGGTTGCTCTTTCAGTTTTTACGCAAAACGTTTTTGGGTTATGCAAAGAGCTCTTCAAGTGAGGAGGCTCAGAAATAAAAGTGGTGCACCTCTACCGTGGCATACATCGAAAGAGACGTGGAATTTCGATATTTTGTGGTTGAGGAGCCCGTCGTTCAGAAAACGCTTCAGCCTAAACAGGTTACCCCCGTCGCGTCACGCCTCCTTCTTCGTCACTCAACTGTTTGTGATAACTAACCCGTCTATTCTAGCCAACCAAACTCATCTGGTTGTCTTACATCGCCGCCCGACTACTAGTACCAGCTAGCCCGTCCAAATTACAGCCAACCAGACTCAATTGGCTGTCTTACATCGTCGCCCAACTTCAAGTCGTAAGTAGCCGGTCCATTCCAGCCAACCAAAGTCAACGGGTTGGCTAACATCGCAACCCACCCAGTGCCTACTCGTCAAGAGGACTCGTTCAGCGATAGAGGTAGCCCTCTTTATCTGAAACGTGTTCTGAACCACGGGGCTCCTTAACCCAAAATCGTCGGAATGTCATTCTTGTTTCACCTTCTTTTGTTCGTCGTATACCTAGGCCATGAGATTATTCATCGCGGGTAGCCCTTTCACCCTCCAAAAAAATAAGGCGTAGGAAGAGGTGTAGCGCTCCTCACGTGAGGAGCCTCAGAAACGAAATGGAGCAGTTCTGCCGTTGCATTCTTTAAAGCCCAGCCTACTCACAGGCCTCCTTACTTCTAAGACCCCTCTCTTTGTCGCGTCGCCTACCCCAACTTCCGCGAAGCAGGGCTCTAACACCGTGCTTGTCCTGGAGTACATGCCGTCGGACCTCGCCAAGGTGGGGTTGTTGTGTTTCGTTACGGTGGGTTGGCATTCAGCTAGGTGATCTTGCACGGGATAGAGTTCTAATTGGGTAGGTTGTGTTGTGTTAGTTTTGGAAGTGGTTTCGTTGGGTCAGGTTGGGGCAGGTTGCAATTGTGTTGTGTGTTAGATTTGGGTTGTGGTGGTGGTAGGGCGATGATGGTGGTGATGATGGTGGTTTTGTTGGTGTTGTAATTGCTATGCAAGTAACACCAACACGAGTCGTACCTATGCACCTTCGACAATGGATATCGCAAGCTACGGGAGATTTCTGTTGTTGTTCTCTTTTCAATTTTGTTGTGCCACGTCACCTTCTCCCCCCTCCCGCCCCTCTCCACCCCATACTATCCCGTGCATGTTGAGCGTGTTACGAATGTCTCACACCAGCAAGACTTGACTAACCGCCTTCAAATCGGTAACCCTCGAAACTTAATATCGTGTTTATTATTTTGTTCATATAATATACAAGCTTCCCGTTCGGGATGTGGTTGACTTAAAATCCCGGGGGTGTCTTCAGTTGAAAACGGGGAAAAAAACTCTTCAAATCGAAGCAAACAAAGAATTTAATCACCGCGCAGGTAACCCGGCAAGTAGCACCGACGTACAAGCAAGTTTTAGATTAGTCTAGCTCGCCCCCCCCCTCCCCCCGCCCCCCTTCTCTGGTCACCAGGTGCTAGACGGCGCGGCGTGGCCATTAGGAGAAGGACACTGCAAAGCGTACACCACCATGCTCCTCCGAGGCCTTGCTTACATACACGCACAGGTAGATTCGGCATGCGTTTAGTCGTCCTTGTTTCGGTTGGATGTGTCTTGGGCGTTGTTTAGAAAAAAAAAGGTATATTTTAGTATCGCGTTTTCTTTTCACCTTCTGGACAAGCCGTGGTCACGGGTGTCGTCCGTTCTCCCGCACAGCAGGTGCCTGCACTTTATCGCGCAGAGGGCTCAACATCCCCACTGCGTGCCGATTTTTATCGAGTTTTGTTCAATGAAACTTCGGCGACGGAACAAGACTCAGAATATGTACAAATGATGTATTCCACCCGAGAATTGATTTCCAGCACAACCACCGGCAAGAACAATTACCTTTTCTTGGTTCTTAACCTACAAATGATACCGTATGAAGCGCCAAATCTGTTTCGATTTTTGAGGTGGTCCGAACATTTTTATCGGATTTTCCAGAACGCGCGGCGAAACGGCGCGCCGGTCGGGGCTTGAACTTGGGGTGGGATTGGGTTAGGGTCAGTCAGGGTTAGGCTTGGGTTGGGTTGGGTCAACGCCCCGTCGTGATTCTGTGAACAAAAGAAAAAAAAAAAAGAACACAGAAATCAGCCTAAACCAACCTATAAAGCGTAATATGTTTGGTACTCTTATCTTGGTGTGATTTGTACTCTGTCTTTGTATGTTTTGTGGGTTGAAAACGGTAACGACGCCTCAGCAAGGACGGCAGTCTTACCGCTGACCCAGTATCTAACCTACTATATATCCCCGTAGCCGAAGCCAGGTCGCGGTGGAGGGGGTGCCTTGTTTTCATCGGGGTATCTCACATGAGAAACTCTACACCTCACCCTAACCCCGATTTTGAAGTTCAATGTACGCGTCACTAGATTATCAACTCCAATGGCTAGGCAACTCACGAACATATTTGTAGCATACGCGTGGAGCTACTCAGGGCTATCCGTTGCTGCCAGCCGCTACCGTTGCCATTGCCGCCACCGTTGCAATCCGCTTTCACTACTAACACCGCTCTCCCCCGTTACCGCCATTTCTCACCGCTACAGCTGCCACTGCCGAGCTACTGCCGCTGCTGCCCTCTCCCACAGTCACTGCTTACACTTCTCTTCTCTACCGCTGTTGCTTGCCTGTACTGCTACCGCTGCTGCCGCAGCCTCTGCCGGTGGGTCTGCCACGCTACCGCTGGCACTACCTTCCTCTACTGCTATTGTACATACACCGCTACTGCTGCTGCCGTTGCAACTGTTCCGCTCCACCGCCACTGCTTATCGCTCCTGCCGTCGCTGCCTGTACTACGGTTACCACTGCAATCCGCTAGCGCCGCTTCTCACCCCCGCCGCTGCGACTGCCGTGCTACTGTTGCCGCTGTCTTCGCGCCTCCACTACTGCGCTGCACTGTTGCTACGACCTCCGTTCTGCTTCCGCCACTGCCCTCCGCCGCCACGACTGCTCGCCGCTTCCTCCACTTCCGCTACTAACGCCGCCCACCTCTGCTAGTGCCGCTCTTTCTCACCGCTACGGCCGCCTCCGCTACCCCGCTTTCACTTCCGCGCTACCGCCGCCGTTGCCGCTGCTGCTGCTACTGCCTCTGCCACTGCTGCAGGGATTGCTCCATCGAGATATCAAGCCTTCCAACCTGCTACTCAGCGCGGGGGGGGTGCTGAAGATTGCCGACTTCGGTCAGACGCGTGTGAGAAAATCCCCCCCCGACGTATGCTACGATAGATGTGCCCATTTTTTCTTCTGAGGGTGGTTGCTTGAAGGGCTCTATAGCTCACCCACAGCTTGTTTTTTGAGTAGACTGAAAGTGCAACCCGATGAACAGACTCATGGCCTGAGTGTAAGACCAGCTGTTATGGGGAAAAAAAAATGGGCCCTCAGAACTGAGATTTTTTACTAATCATACGCGATTTACTCGGCGGGACGACCAAAAACACCTTTAGACTCTTCAGAATGCTCCCCGTGGTTTTTGGAGAGCTTTTGGCGCACTTTTCCGTTTCTGACGACCTCATAATTTTAGCCGAATATCCTCAAAGATTCATTACTTTTGTCCCCAGTTTTGAGCAACAATGAATATTTCTGAAAACTGATTGGTCGCACCAAAAATCAAAATGAGACCCAGGAGAAACGGAGAACTGCTCCAGAAAGCCCCCGGAAAACTACGGGATGGATCTTGAGGAGTGTATTGATGTTTTTGACAGTCCAGCCGAATGAAACCGGTATATTTGGCCTATCATTCAGTTCCGAGAGCTTAAGATAATTTCCCCATACTTGTGGGTCTAAACAGCATTAATATTGCGAAAAATGGGTGACATTCCGATGATTTTGGGTCAAGGAGCCCCGCCGTTCAGAAAACATTGTAGCTAAAAAGTGCTACTGTGCCTCTCTCGTAGCACACGTTCTCCCCCATCTCATATGTTGTATTGACTTTTGCACCCTTTTTGGCTTTTTGAGGGCCCTCACTTGAGGAGCTCCATTTCTCACCCAAGAACTGTTTTTGCGTCAACTGAGAGGTCAACCCGGTGAGCAGATCCATGGCGTAGGTATACACTTATATATTGCGAAGCAAGAGTAGGATGCCGACGATTTTGGGTAAAGGAGCCCCATCGTTCTGAAAATATATTTGCCTAAAGAGTCTACATTTATCGCCTATTGCACGCGTCATGGGGTGCATATTTATTTCAAAGAGTGCAGGAGATCATGGGACTTCAACGTTATTTTAAATGGCCTAGCCAACATAATCGGTCAACTGTTGCGGTTTTTGAGGTTGATAGTATTCCTCGAAGTTGATAATGAAACTTGTTTTATGGCGGTGATCAAAAACAGATGTCGCCAAACAATATTACATCGACGTATTTATGGGATTATTCTTCGAAGTTGCCAACGAAACATGTTTTATGGTAGTGATCGAAATACATGTCGCCAAAAATGTTGCATGGACGTATTTAAGTGATACCAGTATTGTAGTACATTTAATGGACGTGGGACTGTAATTTTACGGTTGTTTCTTACAACGGTTAAAGTATACTCCGGAGTATATATTATTAGTATACTATTGAACGACGCGGTTTAAGGCTACCTGATAGGATTACTCTCGCGGGTTTTCAAGTTGGGATTATAAATAAGTAAGCATGACTTATTGTAAAACCAACTATAAATTATTTTTGGGCGCTCAGAACTGAGATTTTTGGCTGACCATACGCGATTTACTCGGCGGGACGACCATGAACACCTATAGACTCTTCAAGATCCATCGCGTAGTTTTCCGAGAGCTTTCTGGAGCAGTTCTCCGTTTCTCCAGGGTCGCGTTTTGATTTTTGGTGCAAGAAATCAGTTTTCAGGCATATGCAATGTTGCTCAAAACTGGGGCCAAAAATAATGGATTTTTGAGGATGTTTGGCTAAAAATCATGAGGTCGTCAGAACTGGCAAATTGGACTAACAGACAAACTACGCGCCTGGAGAAACGGATAAGTGCGTCAGAAAGCTCTCGGAAAACTACGGGGAGCATTCTGAAGAGTATAGGTGTTTTTGGTCGTCCCGCCGAGTAAATCGCGTATGATTAGCCAAAAATCTCAGTTTTGAGGGCTCAAAAATTAATTTCCCATAATAGTTGGTCTAAGAACACATCTTGTAGTACGTACCAGGTACATGAATTGGTGTGCGTAGCTCATAGGTGCACTCTTGCTTTTTTGAAACTGAGACCATACTTCGAAGATACCAAAGGCATGTTTTATTATGGTGAGCAAGAACATCCTTCCTCCCCCCAAAAGGTGTTGGCGTCTTCATGTTATTTACCGGTAGTACTTTTGGAGCACGTAGAACTCTAACGTTATGGACGCTTTTCAAAGGCGGGTACAGGAGCTAGTAGGACAGCAAAGTTCGACTTGAATCGATTCAGTCGATAGGATCGCTCTCGCGGGTTTTGACTGAGATGATCGAAACACAAAAACAAAATAACTCAAGAAAACATGTTGTAGCACGTACATTATGTCGGTAGAACACAAGAATGGAGGTGCTTGCCTCTCTGGATGGAGGAGTGGGATCATGATAATACAACGAAAAACGCCCGTGCCTGTGCTTCTGACTCGCGATGTCAGGCTTGAAGGCATGATATTTCATCGACCATACGTGTATGTTGTTTTTTCTGGAATGTACCCCTATTTCTTTATAGCGCATTACGGACGCACTCCGTGCCCAGACGCTATCTTACAGACACAGACGCATGCTACGGTATAGGCGCATCCCTTATTTGCTTAGGCTCTGTACCAGACCCAAAAACTGTTTTTGAGTAAAGTGAAGGTGCAACTCGATGAAGAAAATATGGCCTAGGTATATAAGTAATGGTGTTGCAAACCAAGAAAGCGGTTCCGACCCCTTTGGATTAAGGAGGCCCGTCATTTAGACCACTTGTTAGCATTAAAGTGCGATCTCTATCGTAGCACGCGTCGAGTGAAAATCGTCCCTGAACGCGTGCAGTTTTCGCTCTTATGTGACTGTTTTGCTTGTTGGCGCATGTCTACACGCACTCTGTGCCCCAGACGCTGTCTTACACGCACCAAATCGCGACCCGCTGGTATCGGCAAGCCTTTCGTTGGCAACCTGTGTCCGAACAAATCGTCATATTTTTATCTACATTGTTTATTCTTCAATTGATTGGTCGTTTCCATTTCCACCCACCCCGTCTCTCCACGGAATGTGCCATAAGTGCTGTGATGCTGGACGGGGAAATAGCCAAGTATGTTTATATTTTACAAGATGCACAAGGGATGTACATGATCACTCAATTTTTTTCAAGGTATATATTGATGGCATGATAGTAGCAGTCGAAGCAGCAAAGCGAGGAATCTCGATGGGGGGAGGTACGGTGTCAGGGTTGATGTTTGCAGATGACTTTATGGGGATACCAGAAACACCCGAAAGATTGCGGAAACAGATACAGAAGGCACTATTACGGAGATCCATTGTTAACAGGGGTAAACGCCTGATCATGTTGCAAAAACTTCACCCGAAATTTCTCATAATTTTCGCAATATCTCGGCCATAACATCATTTTTTTTATTTTTTATTTTTGCGCCGTGACCGTACGGCCTATGCGTGCGAACAATCCAAGCTATCGTTTACCGTTATCGACGAAGAATTGGCAGAGTTGTGACCCCATAGTCATTTACCCCTGTTAACAATGGATCTCCGTAATAGAGTACACTAGGAAATGGAGAATGACAGCGAACGCAGAAACGTGCGCAGTAGTTGTATGTACCGAAGCTAAGGTGAATCCAGCAACTTTCAACTGGAAGTGGGGAGAATACGACCTACCGATTTTAGACCAGTATACGCACCTTGGCGAAGAGATCTCAAAGGAATGCTCTTGGGATGCACACACAGCAAAAATGATAGGGAAGGGTAAATCACAAGTAGGCAAGATGGATGCGCTCCTAACGGACTCACACCTTGATACTAGGATCAAAAGATGTATTCTGATGAGTGTAATTGTACCAAAAGCTAAAGTATGCAGGAGAAGTATGGGAAGGGACCACGACGTTCGTAAAACAACTGGAAAGTGCAGATGACTGCAACTAAAAATATACTAGGATGCTCAAGTACGACGAGTAATACAGTATTTAGAGCAGGACTAGGAATGTACCCACTTGAAACAAATAGGGGCGTGAAAAAGTTGAAATGACAATATATAGTAAGGAATATGCCAGAAAAAGATCGCCAGCCATAGCTGATAGGACTGTATGGGAGAAAACAATAAAAGGGCGAGCTGGAGTAAGGTGGGATTACGTAGTCGAGGCAATAAGGATTCAGGAGGAGACCATTAATAAGAAGATACTGTCTATAGAGAAGTTTGACGGGTACAAGACAAAATTAGTTGAAAGAAGAGAAGAAAAGGAAAGGTTAGCGCTAAGAAGTGATGTGATGGAGAAACACTTAGAGATATACTGGGGGTTGAGGGAAGATATTGGAATGAAAACGCATTTGCACGGCCCAATGAACTACGTGAAAGGGCTGAAACTGCGATTTTGATAAGGGGACCAGGACCTATCAGAAAGAAGAGATATACCAGCAGTCGGGAGGAGGAAATGGATGCACGCATGTGCCCGTCTGGCACAACAATAGAGAGTAGGACCCACATAGTAGGACAATGTGAAATATACAAGGAACAAGGGGATATGTTGGAGATGCGGAAATTAGACGCATGGCATGGAAGAGTATGGGTGACTAGAGGGTAGGGAGACAACGATTGCTATCCTCGGAGATAGATGGTGGCTACAGGCGGCGAAACAGGACGGGGATAGGATATGCAAATAATTTTTTGTAATATATGGAAAAAAACGTAATGAGCGCCCATGCGATGGAGGTGTCGCTATTAGGAGCAGACACGGTAGTCCGTCTCGAAAGGGATGCGTGGTCAATTACCAAATGAGTAAGGCAAGCAACACATGAGTACGCCCCCCCCCACACACACAATCGGCAACAATAGGAAGGAGACAAAGTAAACACTTTTTTTTTTAATATGAAAAAAACACACTGAACACCCAAATGTCGGAGGAAGTTCTCGAATTTGGAGTAGGACCGGTGCTCCGTTTCAAAGCGGATGCGTCGCCAATGGTCAAATGCCTAAGGCAAACAACAAATGATTGCGCTCCCCTCCCCCCCTTCCCTGCTGAAATTCAGCCATGAATGCGTCCTGTTGTTAATAACACTGCTTGTCATTGTTTATTGCACTCCTGTCACGTTTTTGCGCAACGCAGACGCACTCTGTGCCCCAGACGCGGTCGTACACCCACCAAGTCGCGACCCGTTGGTACCGGGCACCGGAGCTTCTTTACGGCTCCCGAAGGTACGTTCGGCGTGCCTCCCTTGCGTTTTTTTTTTGCCGTGGTGTACTTTGACCCCATGTACGGAGCGCAGTTAGCGCTCAAGAGGGTGACGCTGGTGGGTGTCCCAGGTATTGCCTGAACGACCGTCTTTGTTGTGAGTTCGACGCCGTACGAGTAGTAGTATGCTGCGTGTTTGTGGTGCATGGCCTCCTTGTGTTGTCACGCGGACCCTAGTTTTCTGTCCCCCAAGCCATGAATCCGTCAACCCATCGGCGTCGGGTTCCTGCGTGCTGCCGATGCCGTAGCCGTCTAGCACGTTTCTTTTCTTTTTTTCTCTGAATTCCCAAGAGGGGCACATGCTACGGTAAGTATGCGCGATTTTTCGTTGGGGCTGCTTACTTGAGAAGCTCTGTACCTCACCGACTTTTTTTTGGAAAACTGGAAGCGCAGCCCGATGACCAAGCCCATGGCCTAGGCATACAACATATTCAAACAGGCTGGTTCGAGTAAAAATACCCAAATTCTCTCCCCCACGAATGCCGCTCGCTGTATCTTGTCAAAGAGCGAATATTTGGTATCATAGGGCCCCCCATGGCCAGTAGAAGAGGGTGGCATTGCCAAAACACAAACACCTGCCGCGGGCTGTCTCTAGGAGCGGATCTCGTATCGACCAATGACAGGCTTTCCATTTTTTCAATATTATTCAGGCTGTTTCCCAGCGGGGGCGAAAAAACAAATTGCGCAGCATTTTGCACGGTCCGGATTGACGTACTCCAACGCATGCTTGTAGAAATTTTCGCGCAAAAAATCGAAGATCTGACCTGCCTTTGAGTAGAATCTAGCGAAAAACTGGATCCTACACTAAAACCAAGTCCTTTGAAGGAAATGACGTACATTACGCAACTTTACGCACGAACTCCAAATGTCCACGCCAGTTTTTGAGAGATAGACCCTGAAATTTTTCACACGCGTTCTACATGCCCATCCCGAGGCCTGACCCGCGGTGTTCTTTGCGTTTTCGTTTTTTTCGCCGAAAAAAATGGACTAAGACCGATGACAATGGAAAGCCGATAGTTTGGCCAAAAAGTTCCAAAGTTTTTTTGGGGTTATTTGCTGAAATATTCCGGGTAACGTCGCTATGGGGAAAAACCGATTTTTTTTTTTTTCGGGCTCTTTCTTTGGTCATGCGGTCCAATAGGTCAGTTTGTCTATTTTCCATCTAGCCTTGATCAACATTGCCCACCAAACACGATTGACCTTCGCTCTCGAGATAGAGACAACCCATTGCCACTGTTCTCCGCTCCGAACAAGGTAACATGAGTGTAAGTGACAGCTCTGAACAGTTCATGGTTCATCTCGATCCATGCCCTAGGGCGTGAGAGGTTGCTAGTGTTGTCCTGTGGTCTTCCGTCACATCCTCTCAAGGTTCTGTTTTTACGCCCGTTGGGAGATGATAGAGAGTTTTGTCTCAGTTTTCTACACACCAGCCGCCAAATGTGTTTTTAACAGAAGCCTGATCGGCGCCCGCCACAAATCACCGGCCGTAGAGTGAGCGCTGTACACCAACGGGGGGTCGGAGCCCTAACGAGCTCTCCACGTTCAGAGTTTACGACGCTGTCGATGATTTCACCGAACGAAGTGCGTGTAGAGCACGAAGTTGCGCCGCGTCTAATCCAAGATCTGCGTGAGAATTTCTCAGCCCGATGTTGGCCAAGATCGCCGCGAGAAATCGATTTTCCGGAATTCTGGAAAGTTTCAAAAAATAATTCTACAAAGTTGGGCCCATAGGCGACCGTTCAGGCAGAATTTGGCTGGGACCTTCGGGAATTTCAAACGTTTGGCCTTCCATTATCACCGGTCTAAGGTGGTCCACATTATAAGAAAAATCTTAACTAACGAAAAATCAGGCGGAAGAAAACAACATCGGGTGAGGTCTTCGCAAGGGCACATCGAAGGCGCACATTTTTGCGGTCTGAATCGAAAAATGGCGTTGGCATTCGCCGGGGAATACATTTGGGGTTTTAAACGTGAACCAGCCTATATTGCGAAACAGGAATTACACTCCAGCGAATTTCGGTCAAGAAGCCCCGTCATTCAGAAAAACTTATTTGCCAACATGTGCTACCTCTATCCTACCACGCTTCAAGAGGTTGCATAGACCCCCGGACCACCACAGCGTTTTCCAGCAGGTTAAATCCTACTTTTTGTTTTTTGAAGGAACCCCTGGTGTACGCTAGTCTCCCATTAATTGTCTCGTCCAGGGGACGAGTCTTGTACCATACCCCTTTAACTTTTTTTTTTTTTTTTATCCTCCGGCGGATGGGGAAAAATAAAGCTTTAGCTCACCACACTTCCACGTGTTTTCATTCACGTCGTGTGTCGATTGAACTCAGTTGCTTTCGCAGCCCAGCGCTCGCTGGCGCACCCTTCGGGTCCCATTGTCGTTAGTCAATTGGCTGATTTCACCACATGTCAGTTATGTTGAAATAAATCGGTTATGCGAAGAATAGTGCTTCCAGCACCCCAGTCTCAGGGTGCGAGCTTCACTGCAACACACAGTGTGAAGAATATGGTATGCGGATGTCTTTGTTAACTGGTCCCGGATGCTGATCAGAGAGGAAGAGATGGAGTGAGCTAGTAGGTGCCGGTATACGAAGCTCACGTGCTCGGCTCCATGTACCACGGGTTACTCTTCCGAAGCATTAGAATTCCATAATACTAGTACCAGAAAATTCCTAGGGCTGTTCTCAGCAATCCCTAAGGACCCAAATGAATATTCCACGTATTATTCCCATACTACAATATCCCGCAATATCCGGCCGGATAACCCGACATAACCATCGTATGTTTCTACTGTTGTCCGTTGGTCCAAGCTACATCGAACACCCTTCCTGGCGCTCGATCAACTAACAGGCCTCGGAAAACTACCTGGAACATTTTACTGCAGTAACTTTCGTCGTCGCTTTAACTCGTATATAGTTTGGGCTTAATGAGGCCTCCTGCTGCGATCAGCCGGAGACTCCCACCCAGGGCTACTACCCCCGCGTTGATTCGATCGCCGTCAACGCGGCACCTCGTCGCAGAGAGTAGTTGCTCCGGTAAAATAAACACTACAAACAAAACAGAAACCGATGTCGTTGTCCGCGTCGCTCGCGCGCAACGATGGGTGGGCGGGATTGTCTGTTTTCCCTAATCATTACCTACTTCCTCGTGCTGCTGTCCGTCGCTAGAGGAGCAAGTGTCCTTCCGTGTCTTTCCACTTGTCCTCACTGTACCTCCTGCAGGTTTTCTCCCAATCCGGGGATGCCCTCCATGCGTCCCCAAATTTGGTTCTGACAATTTCTGCAGTAACATTTCGTCGTCGCTTTAACTCGTACCATATAGTTTGGGATTAATGAGGCCTCTCTGCTGCGGCATGAGATCATACCCATCCTTGCTATATATCCCGTTGTCTCAGTGCCGTCTTATATCTGCGTATTATTCCCTTGCCCGCGGGTCTCCTTTTTTGTCCTTATTCCACCCAAACTTCTACCTTGGTCTCTAGTGGGTTCGCCTCTAGTGGTTCGGCTTCAGCTAGCCCTCCGGAATGCTGTATGCGAGCGCGTAAAGTGATCGGACAACGGTAGGGCGTCTGCCTCTATGAACGCCGTTTCGCGAGAGCCTCGGAAAACTACCTGGAACATTTTACGTTGGAAATCTATATCCCCAACCAAAAACCGTGTTGGTTGTCAAAACTCTCCCCAGCTACCGCCTTGGTGAGAATATCCGCATGATGATCCTCCGTCCTTAGGTACTTGACGGACAAGTCTCCCTTCCCCAACTCGCGCAAGAAGCGGTATCTCACATCGATGTGCTTGCTGTTGGACGCACTCGGCGGGTTTTTGGCCAAGTCAATCGCCCCGTTGTTGTCGTCAAACACTCCAGTAGTCGTCGACCTAAGACTTGGCATCAAGAACGCCAACATTCCTCGCACGTACAAGGCCTCCTTCACCCCCTCGGCCATCGCCACATACTCGTCCTTGATGGTGGAGAGTGTCACGCATTTCTGCGTCCTAGGAAATCAGGATACAAGCGTACCTCCGCAGCAAACAGCTTAACCAGAGACCGAACGCCTGTCCTCGGTTCTGCGGGCGTAGTCCGTGTCTACGTACGTCTCTAATTCGTAATCCAACTGTACATCCTTCAACAAACTCTCTCTTCTGAAAGTCAAGCCCAAGCGAGCCGTAGCGCTTAAGTACTCGAGAATCTTATTAGCATCCTCCACGTGCACTTCCTTAAGATCGTGCGAGAACCGCGCAATCGCTCGCACTGCGTTGGGATGTTTGGTCACGTCTGGTTCGCAATCCACATCAGACTCCCCACATTTTCTCGGAAACTTGTGTCCACCGCTGGCCCTTTATCACTCTCGTGCATGAGATCCAACGACGGTGAAGCAAGCATTGGCTGGTCTTAGTGTTGTCGAAACGGTCGAAAACTTTTTGGATGAACTAAGTGTGCGAAATCTCCAGAGTTCCCTTCTCACGATCCCTCTTGTACTCGCTACTCATGTACCACGTAACCTCGCCTAGGTGTTCGGTCGGAAAGCCACCACCACATCCGTTACCTCTTTGGTTGCTTCGATCTTGATGTCGTTCCCGTGGACCACGGGTATGGCTACAACCGCGTCATTCGACATCAGTCGAAACACGCACTGGTTTACCGGGCACTGCTCAAACCCACACTTGACTAAAGCTGACGACAGTAGCTTGTACCATGATCGGCCACTCTGCTTCAGTCTCAGTCCGTAAAGGGCTTTGTTGAGTTGTTGTTGTTGTTGTTGTTGTTGTTGTTCTCGCATTAACTCGCATAATCAAGTCAGTGGTCACAGGACAGGCTCCAGTCGCTCTGGAGGTGAGGAATACCTCAGGGAAAACACAAACCAAAAGTGGTTCACCCATATATCATAGCTGACGCAATTCTTGCCTCCGCCAGAAAATTGTAAAAAGTGAAATCGAGAGTCAGCCTACGATGTCCCAACTCCATACTGGTACATGCTTCTCATCGCTCCCGCCTGAAAACACCGACCACAACGCGTGCTACCCAGAAAAGACTACCACTTATATATTACACGTAGTACCTATCACTAATCATACGCACGTCAGACTCAAGTCACTTGGAAAAAAGAAAGGAAAGGAAAGGAAAGGAAAGGGAAGGGAAGGGAAGGGAAGGAAAGAAAAGAAAAGAAAAGAAAAGACAAGACAAGACAAGACAAGACAAGACAAGACAAGACAAGACAAGAAAAGACAAGACAAGACAAGACAAGACAAGACAAGACAAGACAAGACAAGACAAGACAAGACAAGACAAGACAAAAAGGCAGACCCTAGGAACTGACTAAAGACGGCATTGGGATCATAGAGGGTATCACGTGCGTCAATGGCACTGGGGGGATGTTGAGTAGGACTACCTTACCCGACATCTCTCCACGCCCATGGAAGAGTCTCAAGAAAATCTCGGTATCCAACTCTGCCTGAATAAATGCCTCGTCAACGTCAAAATGTCTCAAGTCTTAATCAGCTTGCACGACATTGCTGCAATTAGTCGGTTAGACGTGGTCGAGGCGGTGGGGGCAAAAGTTTAGAAGTAGTCCACTCCCTCTACCTGGCTATATCCCTCAGCTACCAACCGTGCCTTTGCTCTATTTATCATGCTGTGAGCGTCGCCCTTCCACTTTAACAACCACCTTGACTCCACGACAATGCTATCTGCGGGAACTTCAGAAACCTCAGCTAAGGTTCCTGCAGCTTCGAGACCACCAAACTCCGATTTAATCGCGCCTATCCAAACGTCCGAATGCTTTGACGAACACGCGGCGGCATAAGACGTCGGTTCCGGTTCCGCCTCTTTGACAAGGCAACCCTGCAACTTCGTCTTCTCGCGCCCCGTCTCAGTCGCAGCCAGTAGCGCCTGGAAAACGCGCCCCCCTTCACAGGGTTCGATTGCATTCATCAGCCCCGCCGCCGCTTCCCAGCTGAGCACCCTGGTCTGCGCCCTCGTATGTCCCTCCCGAATCTCGTCATCATCGCCCAGTCCTGACATGTGCGCTCCAAGTTGGTTTGCAGCAGTCCGGACCGCCGTCGGGGTCTGGGCTCCACTGTCAGGGATTGACGCGTCGCTCAGAGCTCCACTGTCAGATGTTGACGCGTTACTCCCATCCCGAAAGGAAGAGTCGCTGTCGGATCATTCGCTGCTGGCCGTTGATGTATCGTTGGACTCCACATCTCCGGCTCGAAAATCGTAACTAGCTTGCGTCATCGGAGACAGACACCACACGGAGTTGGTGAGGAATTCCCATCCCCAATGTCGGCAGAGGAGTCGTCGGGTCGGACACAATCCTCCGTCCCTCCCAGCTCTGGCGCGTTCTCTAGCCCCAGCGTCCCTCCCTGCTCTGGAACCTCCGGCAGCTGGGGTGACGGCGCTCCCACATCAATCGACGACCCCCATGTCACGTCTCGGGGCTCCACCACCTTGTTCGCCCGCGTGGGGACCCGAAATGAGTCACTTGGGTGGTCGATGCCTGGCTCGAGGTAAAACCAGCTCTCGACCCGGAGTGACAAATTGGACGGGCGCTTCCAACGGCAGTACTCTGGGCGAAGGAACGGGTGCGGTGAGGCAGGTGCGGCAGTACCATGCCACATCTCAAGCGGATACTTGTTACCGGGGTTGGCATAGTTGCGGTGTGGTTCAGCGCGTCACAAGACCAATGCACCCCTTCCGCTCACAGGGACTCGGTTGGCGGTAGTTGAACGAGCGGGAAGATGATAGGAGCCTGGATGCACGCAGCAAGTGCTGCGTTCTGGATGATGCCCAGAATGATGCCTAGCGCTCTCTCGACAACACCATTCTATTTGTTGCTGTTAGCGTTTGTGGATTCCTGCTTAATGCAAAACTGTTTGCACACCTCTCCAAACTCCCCACCGAAGAATTATCTCCCGTTGTCAGACCTTACAATCTCAACCTTCGAGGGGACACCGTCGGCGCATACACCCGCCAAAAACTTCCTAAACGCGTCTGGTGCTTCCGATTTGTGCTTCAAAAAGTATACCCACACGTAGCGAGAGAAAATCATCCTTCACTAGCATGATACACCTCTTACCTAACAGAGAAGGGGTTCTCTTAGGGCCACTCAGGTTAACGAGGGTCCGTGCCAACTTCTCTGACGCACGGGATTTTGTACTGCTGAGGATAAGCTTGCGGTAACCTTTCGCCATAGAACAACCAGTGCAGAGTCTTAGAGTCCCTAACAGTTCTACACCGAGTGATTTCGCTCTCTCTCTTAACAGTAGTTCGTTCGAGTGACCATGCACGCAATGGAAAACGTTTATGTCCACAGCAGTCTCAGCAGAAGCGGCGTTACTGGGGCAAGCACGGGAAAATCCTGGGGAGAATCGCCATCAGTTTCCGTGCGGTTATCAGTGGAGTCAGAGTTCAAGAGGTGAAGCGGCACATAGCCGTTATCTGGGTCTACCCCGTAAGCGAAGTTGAAGTAACTCGACCCATCGCCCTCGAACCTTAACCTCTCATCGAAAAGAGAAATGCACAAGCCCTCTTTCTTGGTCTAGAAACCTACTCCATGCTTATGGGCGGCCATCAGCAAAAAACAATTGAACGCCAAATTCGGCACGCAACCCACGTCCAACAATTTAACAGTCAGATCTCCGGGGAAGGGTACAGTGAGCGTGCCATAACCCACAACGTCAATCAGGTGGTTGTCGCCGATCCTACCCTTGTCTTCACACAGTTGTACGTCACTCTACTAGTAAGCTGAATGGGTTATGTAGAATGAAGCGCCACTGTCTGCTATCCATTTCCCAGCAAATTCTCCGTTAAGTTCTCCCTACGTTCCACAGCACACGAGTCATTACTACCACTAAGCATAGCATTCGCAAGACAGCACACAGTCTCACCGGTGTTGTTCTACCCTGCGCACATCCGTCAGACGTCCTCTCCGAAGCCGGGGTGACACGAGCCTTGCACTAGTACCACATTTGCCCGAGTTCCAAGCAACGGATACACTCGCGCTTTACCTTGTAGTACTCTTTTTGGGGGATTGTTTGCTTGGGGGCGGGGGAATTGTCGCTACCTTCGATACCTTCGCTAGTTCCTGTACTCGCCGACCTTTTTTTCCTTGACCTACCATTGTTACCGTTGGATCCGCGACCGCAACCACGGTTACCCCCACGACCACCGCCGTGACCACCTCGGGCGACTCCACTCGAAAACAGTGCCTGTTCCACGTTCTTTCCCTTTGACATGGGAAGTTTCAGGTGCTTCTGTCGGACTTTACTCTCTATCTCTGCTCGCGTTATGTCATCGCGACATAGAAACGTGCGTTGCTCGATTTCGTATTTATCCGTCGAAACCCTCACCAGTTTTCTGTTCACGTCGCCCTCCGATTTCGGCACATTAATCGAAGCAAGAGTGCTAACGATCTTGTCCACACGGCTGAAGAATTTCATGGGCTCTTCACCCCTTTCCATCTTGAACGCATTAAAAGCATCCCACCACTTGACCTGGGTAGCTATTGACCTCGGCAGAAACAAATCACGAAGCATTGCACCGCTAGGAGACTGCCTTGCACACACTCTGTCCAACAGGTCAGTGTCAGACATGCTTTCTGTCCAACATATCCATGCGACCCGTGCACATCTGCTGCGTGCATTCGTCAAACTTTGAGAGACAAAGTCCTGCGTGTCCTTCGAGGTGTCACCTACAGCTACCTCAATGCCTGTGAGTAAAGAACCCACTCACCCACTCATTGATACAAAGGCCGCGAAACGCTTACCTCAAACTGGCAAATTCCCCGGCTTACCGCAGAATTTGGGGCCTGCTTGCTTATTACTACTAAATTATCGCGGGCTAACATTCACACCCTTTACGAACTCCTCGTCTCTACCAGCCTCGCCTACGCGTACAACACCAGGGACTGGCAAATTCGCACGGGTTCGGACTCCATCTTGCTGTTGGTTACTAGGGCTGGAATGGCCCTCCCTTCGGGCACGGTCGCTGGGCATCCGCTCCTCCAGTTGGCCTTGCCTGAGCACCAGTGATCTCAGCATTTCCGTAATCTCTTCTTGTTGGTGGACGTGTCTCTGTCGACCTCGTTTCCAGACATTGCGCAGATTCAAACGTGTACACGTTAACTTGTTGAAATAAAACGGGTATGCGAATACTATAGTGCTTCCAGCACCCCAGTGTCAGGGTGCGAGCTTCACTGCAACACACAGTGTGAAGAAGGTGGTATATAGATATCTTTACTACCTGGTCCCGGATGCTGACCAGAGGGGACGAGATGGAGTGAGCTAGTAGGCGCCGGTATGCGAAACCTACATGCTCGGCTCCGTTCACCACGGGGTACTCTTCCGAAGCATTAACATTCCATAATACTAGTACCAAGAAATTTGTAGGGCTGTTCTCAGCAGTCCACAACGACCCAAATGAATATTCCACGTATTTTTCCCATACTACAATATCCCGCAATATCCGGTCGGATAACCCAACGTAGCCATCGTATGTTTCTATTATTTTATAAAATATTTTCTGGACGTCAGCTGTGCGTTCGACAAATTGTTCGTTGGGCCATGCCACATCGAACAAGTTTCCGTTTGTCGGGCATAAATTGAGTGGCATAGTTTGAGCCCCAATCCCCATAATAGTCCCAAGTGAGTTATCCCCGCCGAAAGGGTTTCCAGTTGTAAAGAGGTCAAGCAACGTACTAGACGCCAAACTTACCCGGCTCTAGTTTCACGTGATGGCCCCCAAAAGGAGGGTTCATTTTTATGTAGGGGATAGCTGGTAGGGATACGCCGGTAAGTAGAGCTTACCGCGTGTTATTCGAGGAAATTGTCGAGGCACACTGTACTAGGGGGAGGGACCTATCTTTACCTTGGTTGGTGGTTTGATTCGGTTTTACCGCGTGTTATTCAAGGAAATTGTCGAGGCACACTGTACTAGGAGGAGGAACCTATCTTTACCTTGGTTGGTGGTTTGATTCGGTTTAGTTCTGTTAGGGTGAAGGATAGAGCTATATATAAATGTCTGTGTATGGAAAGGCTCCTCTCATGGTATCGGCTGACTATTAAGTCGCCGACCGACTACTAGGTGTTGTTTAGCACGCAAGGCAAAGCGTTACAGCTCGTTCCTTGCGCTAATCTTTGGTGTGTGTTTTATTCTGGATATTGACGCATGCCACGGTAGAGGTGCACTCTTGATTATTAATAAGTTCCTCACTTGAGGAGCTATGTACCTCACGCAAAAAAGTGTTTTTGAGGAAATTGACAGCCCCATGAGCAAACCCGTGGCCCGGATGCATATAACTTTTACTTGGAAAAACAACAAGTGCGGCACTCCGACGATTGTATTATTAGAGTAAAGCCTTTACAACTGGAAACCCCTTTTTGGGGACAACGTTACGTGACGTTAGTATAGGGAGGAATTTGGTGTCTCTAACGGGGTTAAGGAACCTTGTCATTCAGAAATTGTTGGCCAAAGTGCTACCTCCAGCGTACTATGCGCCTGTTGCATTTATGATTATTCGCATGGTGTTATACAGAGAGAATATTTACAGCAATAGTTGGTCGGCTGGCTTGCTTCGCCGTCCAACTAACATCTACTTGCCACTTTGGGTAGGGCTTCCAAGGGAAAAACTTACGGGAGAAAATGACGAAAACATAATCGGTCACACGGAACGCCGGATAGGGTGTGTGTTCACTGGTGTGTTTACAAGTATGCTCAACGGGCAACGGCAGGGGCTGTAAGACACACGCACCGCATTCTCACATTCTTAATAGTATCGCTGCAGATTTTTCCTAGACGGTTGATAATATGTGGAAAATCTCCTGTTTTTGTGCTCGATATAGGCGGGGCTCAAATAGGTCATTTTGTTTTTGTATTTATTTATTATCCTCCAGCGGATGGGGAAAAATAATGCTCAATCTAACCACACTTTACGTATTTTCATGCATGATTGGTTGTCAATTTAAGTCTATTGTATGCGCAATCTAGCGCTAGCTGGCGCATCCTTCAGTTCCCCTAGTAACGACGGCTCTAGCTGTTCCTACCAGCGGTCACCGTTACTTCTACAGCAGCGCAAGCTGCCGTTGTATACAGATGTGAGTATGTCGGCCCGACTTGACCCCTGGGGATTTGGCACGGTGGAGATAGCCACCCAGAAAATCATCCCTCCGCATAATGTGAGACTGTCGCATCTCACCCATTAACAAAACCCACGGCCATGAGAAACGGTCTTCCGCCAGACGTTGTCCAGTTACTACTCATTCGAGCGTGGGTCCCCTAATGTCAATTGCCGTCAAGTCCGGCCAACTCGCCGCCGTCGTTATCGAAGGCATATTGGACCCATAGATAGATGAAGCCTCTTCGATAAGTGACAAGCTACCGTAGAGATGCACCATGTTTTTCTGAGGGTTCTCACTTGACGAGTTCTATATCCCACCCAAAAACTGACGTTCGAGTAAGCCGAAATTGCAGCTCGATGCAGAGACTCAAGGCCTAGGTACGAGAAACAGTGATGTTGCGAAACAAGGAGATTCGGACGATTCTGGGTTAAGGAGCGCCTCGTCACTAAGAAAAACGTTGGGCCTGCTAGTAAAAAAGTGAATCCTCTATCGAAGCATGCGTCATCGAAAGCGTCTTCAAGTAGAGTGCGGGCGGTGCAGAGTTCACGTTGCCCTTTTGACCTCATGGACGGGTCATGTCCCACTCTCCTATGGTATAGCAGGGAGCGCCGTGTGTTTCACCCTCGCAGGAAGTGTAATTTTTTTCTATCCTGAGACAAGACTGGCCCTATGTCTGAGCTCTGCGAATTTCAAATGTGGTATGTTGCGTCCGCGCCGTCTTTTTCGTCTCCTTGTATGTTCTGGCGCCAGCAAGCTTATCATACCCCAATCGAGCAGTGGCCGTTAATGCCAAGTCGCCTTTCGCGGTGTCCTGGACCGACAAAAGTACCGCATAAAGCACCATATATAATTCGATTTTTGAAGTGGTCCGCGCATTTTTTCACCAGAATTTCCAAAACGCGCGGCGCGCACGAGTCGTAGCCTTAGCCTGGGCCTGGGTTTAGGTCACGGTTAGGGATAGGGTTGGGCTGGGTCGGGTCGACGTTCTTTCGTGATTTCGTAAAGCAAAGCAAAACAAAACAAAACAAAACAGCCTAAAATACCCTATAGAGCGAAATATATTCCGTTTTTTTAAACCGTAACGCTAGCTCAATGGCCAACGGCTCCGTCCGTGGCGCTAGATGTGCGCTGCCAATAGTGGTATTATAGGGTAGGGCATAATAGTAGTCGTCGTATTCATTGTGTGCTGTGATGCACCACTCTTGGCGAAAATATTCGGACCGTTGGGGTATAACTGTTAAGCCCAATTGGTCCTTACTTTTGCATCCGTAGTCACTGTGTGGTCATATTTATGTACATGGCATGATATGCATCGCAGCAAGAATACGTGTGTAATATCGCAGTTCTCACACACCGGCCAATCAGCAATCAGCCGATGGGGGGGAGGTTTCCACACCGTGCGGAGCGATATTGACGGGCGGGATCATTGTTTTCGTCGCCGCGTTGTTGGAGTTGTAGATGTTCTGAACGATGGCTGACCCGCGGATGGGACCTTATCGTCCCCGGGTACGGCAGGAACTCGACGTTGATCCAAGGGGCAGCGCCCGCAATACGATGTCTCCATGAGCATGATCAGTGGATCGTGGTGGGGCTTTTACACCGTGCGGGCCAGTATTGACCCCGGGAAGCTCCGTTTTCGTCCGCGGGTTGTCGGGGTCGTAGGTGCATGATTTCTGACCTGGGGATGGGACCTCATCCTCCCCGGGTGCATCGGGACCACGACGTTGGCTCGAGGCGAAAATACTGTAGCGCGCTGGCTCTATTAGCCCCAGCCAATCATTAAGCAGTGGATGGGGATGAGGTTTCCACACCGTGCGGGGCGATATCGACCCGGGCGTCACCAGAATCCACCCCGCGATGTTGGGTTTGTAGATGTACGGAAGGGTTTCCGACCCAGGGATTGGAATGTATCCTCCCCGGGTGCAGTGGAACCTCGACGTTGGCCCGAGGGGCAGCTCTTGCAGCACGCTAGCTCTGTGAGCCCGAGCCAATCACCAATCAGTGGATTGGGGTGGGGTTTCGACACCGTACGGAGCGGTATCGGTCCGGAACCCATTGTTGTTGTTCACGGGTTGTTGGAGTGATGTATGTATGAAAATGTCCTGACCGGGGGATGGGAACGTATCTACCCCAGCTGCGGCCGGACCTAGAAGTTGGCCGGGCGGGGGCAGCTCTTAGAGCGCCCCGGCTCTATGAACCCCAGCCAATCAGCAATCGGCCGATGGGGGTAGGATATCCGCACCTTGCGGGGCGGTATGTGGGGTATGGACCGGGGGGATTACCGTTTTGTCCCCGGTTTGTTGGAGTTGCCGATATATAGAGGGAAATCTGATCCGGGGATGGGGCCCTATCCTCCCTGGGTGCGGCGGGGCCCCGACGTTGTCCCTAGGGGCACCTCTCGCCCCGCGCGGGCTCGTTGAGCTCCAGGCAATCAGCAATCAGCCTATGGGGTGGTCCCAGTTTATTCATTGCCGTAACCGTATGACCATAGACCACTATGCCGGGACGGAGCACGTAGGGCGTTCACCAACCAGGCAGACATTGCTTGCACCAAGCGCGAATCGCTGTGAGGTGTTCGGCGAGTCGCATGAAGGGTGAACTGCATCCTTCCGAGAACCGCTCGTAAGACGGACTTCGGCACCGTGTGCCTACTTTCTTGCTCATGGATGACAGCGCCAACGAGTTGCTTTGTTTTTTGGTGTGGCCACTCGAGAGACAGCAATGGGTATTACTATGTAACTGCCTCGCGGGTGCCTTACTATTTTCACACTACGTGATACAATCATTCCTCTTGTGCGGGGTTAGCTGATTGGGGGTGCAATTTTCACACTGCGCGGGGCGGCATCGACACGGGGGATCACTCTTTTCGTCCCCGGGTTGTTGGAGAGGTGTCTATGTGGCAGGCTTCCTGATTCGGGAATGGAAAACTGTCTTCCCCTAGCGCCGCTGGCTCCACGAGCCACACCCTGTCAGGGATCAGCCGATGGTGTCGGGGTTTCTACACCGTGCGGGGCGGTGTCGATCCGGGGCATTGCCGTTTTCGTCCCCGGTTGGTCGAAGTTGTAGAGATGGCGAGGGATTCCTGAAATGGGGATGATATTCTATCCTCCCCGCCTGCGGCGGAACCTCTATGGCTGTTTGGCCGGGGTATTCGGGTTCAGCACTAACATTCTAGACAAGAGCCAACGACGTATGGAAGGAATGTGATAGGTCAATCATCGGCCAGAGTCGACAGTCAAATTAGTACTTCAGCAGCAAGGCTGGCTTGATCGCTGCGCGGGCTGCCTCGGGATTGTCGGCAATGCTCAGCACGCCACAGCCACGGCTCGGCGCGGCACGAGACCTCGGTTTCTTCTGGTTGTGCCGCGTATCCTCCCTACCGGTACAGTAAGACGGGGCTGAAGCGTTCTGAGTTGGGAGACCATGATTACAAACAGACAGACATACAAGCGTGTTTTCTGTAGTACGTAATAGGGATGTAATGAGGGTTATTTACGGTGCGGTTTTTCCTATGGGTTCATAACCGCACCGAACCGCACCGTTGGATTTTTGCCCTCTTCAAAACCGAACCGCAGCGCACCGTCGGATTCCTGACTTCTGAAAACCGCCCCGAACCGCCCCGTCGGACACATGGAAACACAGAACCGCACCGTAGCATTGACGACTTTTGAAAACCGCACCGAACCGCACCGTAGGATTTATAATATCGGAAAACCGCACCGAACCGCACCGTAAGATTCCCGATTTCTTAAATCCGCACCCAACCGCACGGTAGGAATGCCATCGAAACCGCACCGCACCGTGTGCATCAAGCCGAAAAACCGTTAGGCCGGTTATTTAACGGTGCGGTTAACTTGAAACCGTAGAAAACCCGCGGTTCTAGCGGCCGTGGAACGGTCACAGTTTCGCACGGTTTACGACGTTTTCGGCACCGTTTCGTGTCAAAAATAAAAAGTGTCACCGCTAGCTTGATTGATCTAATGGTATTTCATTTTTTAAATACTCGTATTGCATTATTATTGATGCATGTAAAAGTATGAAAGTTACTATTTATTACTATATATCTTTATATTGATACACTCGGAGTGGTTATTGTATTATTATTTACCTGGTATTATTTATGAGAAATATTACTAGGAATCGGGAACCGATACGAATGATATGTTGTTTGCTGTTCATAGAGAGAATTCGGCGTTATGGTTCATAGTTTTTGTGGTGGAGTACGTACGTAACTTGCTTTGACAGCAGCAGCTGGCTTTGTTTGGTTGATCGTGCTCGTGGGGATATCAAGTGGATACCGCACGGGACGGTGCTGGCAGACTGGTAGAACACGCGAACAGACAGAGCTGTTTATTACAATTGGACAGCGGTCGCTCACTGGACCAGATAATTCGTGATTTCGTGATTCTCGAGTTTATCGCTAGACGGCGAATCGGGGAACTAGCGAGAGCAAAAAGCAGCATCGAAGGCGAAGCGCTTCATACGAGGTACAGGAAGCGAGCGCGGAAGCGTCGACAACGGGCCTCGCCTTGACCTGTACGATATTACGTGCGGATACGGGTTGTTATTCGTCTCCTCAATCCCCGATACTGGTGGGCCGAGAGCAAGTGTGTGCGTCTGGAAACGGTTCGAGCGAGTTGTGCTGGTTGTGCAAAAACAGAAACAAAAGCGGGGAAATAGCAACAAATTCGACATACTGATCAAGCACATGAGCATCACAGATCGCGGCAACGAGGTATCATCGGACTCTCGCCCCGATCGAGGCAGAGATACGATGATGCCCGTGACTGGTGGGCTGAGAGCGTGTGTGTGCGTTTTGGAAACGGTTCAAGCGAGTTGTGTTGCATGTGCAAAAACAAACAAGACCAAAAGCGGGGAAATAGCAACAAATTCATCATAATGATCAAGCACATGCGCATCACAGGTCGCGGCCACAAGATATCACCGGACTCTCCCCCCGATCGAGGCAGAGATACGATGATGCTCGTAATCGTGAAAGGGATCGTGTCTGGTCGTACTCTCGGCGGTCTGGGCGTGGGTACACAACAATATTTCGAGTAGATATGGCATATCGTATCACATTGTTGCAGTTCATCAGGTGAAGAACATTTTTTTTTTTTATGCCAGAATTTTTTTCGTTTATATCGTACATAGTGCGTTTGACCACAAGGACCCGCAGAAAAATGCGTTGGATTACTGTTGGTTGAAACGTACGTGGTCTGTTTAAACACAAGGACCCGCAGTCAAACGCGTTGGATTACTGTTGGTGGAAACGTCGGCGATATTATCGCAATTCGATCTCATGTAGCAGTAAGGAAAAAAGTTACAGCAGCAGGCGGTTGGTGTTTTAACTGCTTCACGTCGCGTTGGGCGCAGACTAATTACTATATTCTGTAACTTGACCACCAAAATCCGCTCCACATTACTGCTGTTGGGTGAGTCGTGATATCATACTGGTGTTGGGTGAGTCGTGATGCCATACTATACCTATTATTGCAATGGAGATCATACGTTGCGGCAAGGCGTCGCCAAAACATTGCACGTGTAAGATATCGCTATCACCAGCCACTGAAAAATTCTTGCTGGTAACTACCGCGCTTTCGCGGTGGGGTGCGGATTTAATTTTCAGATCGACGTGTACGTTCACGATATATATATATTATGTGGCTTTATGAACGAGTGATTCCCCATGCGAACTGCTGGGTGAGAGATAATCTTCACAACCAAAACGATCGTACGTGCACGATATACATATATTCTGTGGCATAATGAGCGAGTGATTCCCCATGCGGACTGCTGGGTGCGATATCATCTTCACAGCCAAAACGATAGACTCGAGGGGTCTTGAGCGCGAAGACAAGTATATATTATGGCAATATGAATGAGTGACTTCCCACCTGCATGGTTGGGTGAGAGAACCCTTCACAAACAAACGCTCGAGAGGTCTTGAGCGTGGATACTTGTAGATAGTCAACAGCAAGGGCAGAAATTGCGTCTTGTTGAGTGAAATGTCAACTGAATATTGCTTCACGTCACGTTGGGCGCAGACTAATTCATATACTCTGTAACTTGACGACAAAATCCGCTCCACATCACTGCTGTTGGGTGAGTCGTGGTATCATGCTATACATATCAGTGCGATGGAGTTCATACGTTGCGGCAAGGCGTCGAACAAAAACAGAAAACATTGCACGTGTAAGATATCGCTCATCCCCAGCAACTGAAAGTTCTTGCTGGGACCTATCGCGCTTTCGCGGTGGGGTGCAGATTGAAATTTCAGGTCGACGTGTACGTGCACGATATATATAATATATACCAGGGGGGCTTCGCTGCGGCGCGCCTACGGCTCCGCGCATGCCCGTTATGGCAGAACTAGGTGCGATGTTAGGAAAGCGGAGGTAGCACAATACGAGCGACTGTGATGCCAAGGGGTGCAACTTAAAGAGTGAAGCAGTGCGGGCACGGGCGTGATGAAAAAAGAAGCGGAGATGTTAAAGGCGACTTGATTTTTGTATGGGGGGTCTGACATTACTTGAATTTGTACGGGGGGTCTAAAATGACTGATTTTTGTATAGTGAGTTGGCAATGGCCTGCTTTTTGTTTAGTGGGTCTGGAAATGACTTGGTTTTTGTTAGAGGGGTCTGAAATTACTTAAAATTGTATGGGGGGTCTAAAATGACTTGATTTTTGTATGGTGGATTTGAAATGGCTTGAAATTGTATCGGGGGTCTAAAGTGACTTGGTTTTTGTATTGTGGTTCTGAAATGACTTGAAGTTGTATGGGAGGTCTGAAATGACTTGAAATTGTATGGTGGGTCTGAAATGACTTGATTTTTGTCATGGGGGTCTGAAATGTCTTGATTTTTGTATGGGGTTCTGAAGTGACTTGGTTTTTGTATAGTGGGCTGGAAATGACTTGAAATTGTATAGTGAGTCTGAAATGACTTGGTTTTTGTATGGCGGGTCTGAAATGACTTGAATTTGTATCGGGACGTAAAATAACTCCATTTTTGTGAAGTGGGTCTAACATCGGGCGGCGTCAGCCGCAAACACCTTGTACTCGTACGTATTCGATTTGTATTTGCAGCAGTACCGCGAGTGTATTGAAAACACTACTACCGGTATACTATGTGCTCGTACGAATGCGACGGACGGCAACAACACATATCAGTATATACCACGTGATACTATGCGACGTGTACGTACGTACTTACCACAGATAACATTGATACGGGTACCTACTGCTGTGAATGTACTGCTGCGGTGCTGGTGCGCCTCGCAAGAAAACGTCTCGACATGCTCCTGAGGAAAACACGCAGTAATTCGTTTGTGGATCGCAAGCTACAAAGCATTTAGCATACGATATGATACGAACAGAAACAACACACCGAACAGCAGTATCATACTGCTGAATACCACGCACGTGTATGAATGCTAAACAGAGATCATCGTATATGATACTCTGTTACTGCTTGCTGTGGTACTCGTACTCATATATGTACGTGTCTGTCAGCCAAGTATCGGCAGTAAAAGGAACCGGTATATAAATCCGGGTTTGTTGTCTACATGAAAAAACGGAATCTTGAATAGTGCCTTCTGCGTGTATCATAGAAACAAAAAACATGTGACTAAAAGGGCATGGAATCCTGGAAAAATCGAAGCCCCGTGAGAGATGAGCTGGGCACGTCCGAGGCCGCCCTTGGCAGAGTAGGCAGAGCAGGGGTCTGCGAGCACGATGAGGGAGTTGCGTGCCGTCGGGTGGACCTCATCGCCAGTTATCGCGAAAAGGGCAAAAATCTACGTCTAAGAAAAGCTGAGGAGCTCTCACAGGCAAGCGCCAACAATATCCTACATGTATTTATGTAATTTTATTATGTGGCATAATGAACGAGTGATTTCCCATGCGGACTGCTGGGTGAGAGATAATCTCCACAGCCAAAACGATAGACTCGAGGGGTCTTGAGCGCGAAGACAAGTATATATTATGGCAATATGAATGAGTGACTTCCCACCTGCATGGTTGGGTGAGAGAACCCTTCACAAACAAACGCTCAAGAGGTCTTGAGCGTGGATACTTGTAGGTAGTCAACGGCAAGGGCAGAAATTGCGTCTTGGTGGGTGAAATGTCAACTGAATATTGCTTCACGTCACGTTGGGCGCAGACTAATTCATATACTCTGTAACTTGACGACAAAATCCGCTCCACATCACTGCTGTTGGGTGAGTCGTGATATCATACTGCTGTTGGGTGAGTCGTGATTTCATACTATACCTGGTACATATTAGTGCAATGGAGTTCATACGTTGCGGCAAGGCGTCGAACAAAAGCAGAAAACATTGCACGTGTAAGATATCGCTCATCCCCAGCAACTGAAAGTTCTTGCTGGGACCTATCGCGCTTTCGTGGTGGGGTGCAGATTAAAACTTCAGGTCGGTGTGTACGTGCACGATATATATAAACTTAGTTACCTAGTCCTCGACCCCCTCGGAGGTCTCGCTCGGCATATCCTCCCCCCTCTCAGCCCTTCTCAGCCCGTAATTATTGCCGAAAAGAAAATTAGTTGCTGGGGAAAAGAACCGTTCCGAAATTCCTTGCCTTCCTTGCGTGCCCTATAATTCTTAGCTCTCATTCTCTGATCTTTTTCCTGCTTTCTCTCTGATATTTTTATTTCGCTCTTTCAGCAACTTCTTTTTTGTATTTTTATTTGAAGTTGGCCAATTGCTGGCTGTTGAGAGGGAATTGCCGTTGACGGCTGCAAACAATTTGAATTTGAAATTTGCCGGATCGGCAATAACAATTTGAAGTTGAAATTTGCGAAGCGGACCAAAGCTAGTGCGGGAGGAGGCTCCGCCAACAGTGGGGGTGGTGGAGGTTCAGGATCAAGCGTGTGGACGCTGGTCGGGCAAGATCGGGACTCAGCTTCTTCTGGCAATCCTGATTGGCCGTGCCCGAGCAAGGGTTGTGACGGCTTCCTCATCGCACGAAATAGAAAAAACAGCAGTTCCCAGTACACTGTCTGCGACACCGGCAGTGAGTGACGACCCTTCCACGTGCCAAGCTTTTCATAACCTTAACAAGAAGCGCTGGGGAAGCGGCGACAACCCTCGTGTATGTGACTGGTGTGACGCGGGCACCTGTGATTCACCTTCGATCGGCGTCCCTAACGAAGGAGCTGAGAGCTTGACGAAACGTGAGTTTCATTTCTTCGTGTTGTTGGAATGTGATGTTTGCTGTCAGCTACTATACTACTGATGCTGAGAGTTTGTTCCCGTTGTCAGTGTGTTCAGCGCCGTGCGACATAGGTAAGACACTAGATGTCAACACCCTGTATTTTCGGTAGTGCTGCGTTGAGTGTTGGCTGAGTGTGCTGCAAGTTGTGCGCAATAGACTATGTGGTTTTGGGTGTTGGTGAACTCAAGCGAATCCTGTTTCCAATAATGATGCACATTGAAATTTACATTGTTTGACCTTGTGTGCCTGTCTGCAACGTTTGCTGTAGCATGTGTGTGCTACACCAGCGTGGTCGAACTACTACACGTTGTGGAAGCTGTGCTTGGGGACGCGTAGCCTGAACAAACTCAAGTTCGCCTTGGTGGTCACGGAGGGCAGTCCCGTCGTCGGGGTAAGCATTACTAGTTGTCTACGCAGTGACGCTGCGTGCTGTGATTTCTTTTTCATGTGTACAACCAAACACACTTTTTGTGTGTACGAGTACGTGTACGGGGCAGTCCCGTCATCGGATTGTAAGCGGGGGTTGTACAACGTACAACCAAACACACTTCATGTATGTACGACTACGAGTACGGGGCAGTCCCGTCATCGGGGTAAGCGGGGGTTGAACAAGTGGTCCATGCAGTGACGCTTTGTGCTGTGATATAAACACACGTTTTGGATGTACGACTACGACTACGTGGTATCTATACATGTAAGACGCAATGAAAACGGGCAAGTCCCATCACGGGGGTCAGCCAGGGTTGTAAAAATGGTCCATGCAGTGATAAATAACACAGCAGCATGATACCATCAGCACCAGTCGCAGTACAGTCGACCCCGCTTTAAGGACACACCGCGTTTTTTTTTGGGGAGTGTCTTTAACGCGGGGAAGTGTCTTTAGGATTCCGGGGCCACTAACTCACCGTCCCCGGGGCCAATGGAGGTGTAACATATGTCAAAATACGCGCATTTGAAGCAGGAATGCGACCACGAAACTGTGTTGCTTAAAAACTACAACACGTGATTTGAAAGGCCGCAACACTACTGCTGTAGTACACTCCAATACTTTGCACATTTTGAATTTCCCTCCACCACCGAAACGCGGGAAGGAGTGCAGCACGACCTATTGTAATGTGTACGGCAGTGCGCTGTTGTTGTTGCAGGCTCTTGCTGTAATGTGTACGGCAGTGCGCTGGTGTTGTTGCAGGCTTTTCTTATTGTCAAGGAGTTATCCTCACGGTGAACATCATGCCCGAGATATCGCGAACACATCTGAGACACATCAGTTCGTTGGAACTAGCTCTGATACGATACATGCAAGTTACCTGCCACATAGGGACCAAACAAACCCAGTCGACCCCTTAGAAGGACACTAGGAAACGGTCGGTAGCGCAGACCACAACATACAAAAAAATCGGGCAAATACACCGAAAAGAGGACACCGTTCTTCCCCAAAGGTCAACACGAAGCAAAAACTAGAAACAAAAATACCACAATTTAACTCCATGAGAAAGGCAAAAATCCCGAACTTTGACTGCCTGACACGAGTTGAGACTTTGACTGGCACGTGGGTTCGCCACATGGCTTCAAGCCGGCAGCTGACGACCCGCCAGCAGATGGGAGGAATCTCTCCATACCCACACGCGGTAGTGCGGGCTGCAGCAGACCGCTGTCGATGTTATACAGCAGTGTGCTGCCCCAGCAAAAAAAATTGGGGGGGGGGCGCAAAGTGGAAAAGGTACCCCCCCCTTATTATTGTACATCTGCGGGGCACCATGTTCTGGGAAAAAAATGTGTCTTTATAGCGGGGAGTTTCTTAAAAAGAGTGTCTTTAAAGCGGGGACGACTGTACACACTGGAGGTTGATATATAGAATTAAACAGAAGCTGAAATTAACCTGGGTGGTGCTGGAGAGCAGTCCCGTGATTGGGGTCAGCGAGTTGTTCATGTAGTGACCCGGTGTACTACTACTGTTACTCATTTTTCGTACAACCACATAAACTCTTTGTATTAACGTGTACAAGTAGGGTGCGCAACCTCTTCAGGAATCGCAGTACACGTCGGTCGTAATAGTATTGATAGCAGCAGTAATAGAGTAGTACGGAACAATAAGACACCTCCCAATAAAAACTCACTCATATAGTGTATTACGAGTACCAACAACGCAGCTTGCAAAGATGAGTATTGACCTGAAATTCGTCAAACTCACGGCTGACGTCCTTGAAAATTGGTTATATAATATATACAGCAGGTACTGACTCTTACCCTTCGTTGTCGGTATTCCGCCGGTAGTCCTTATATAGCAGTATACCGGGGCTCACGCTTACCAGTTGCGACTGTGAATCCCGTTCGTTCCTGTCCCAGTTGTGGTTTCATAGGTGTTAGCAACGCTGTGGTACAAGGCAGGGCTTTGCCCATAAACGACCGCTTTTTTTACATCAGTGTTAAATTGTACGACTTCCTTTCAAACTTTGGAAACCGACGACAGCTACGTGGCCTTACTATTTTGAACATTCACTGAACGCTAGGTATTCCCATCCGTTGTTGTCGTTTGCAGAAGCCCTGCGAAGCAGTCGCCGAGGGCCGCCAAATCGGCGAGGACATAGTGCACCGGCGACATCAAGGTCGATGACCTCCTGAAGAAGGCAGGCTACCACTTGCTCGATATACATCCCGCATTCCATTCCCACGGTGCCAAGAGGGCGTTCGACATCGAGGTACGTTCTACTCTTATCTTGCCTCCTGTGTGTCACGAGTCGAGACATCCATTTCTCCTGCTCAAGACTAAGGGATAGCGTGCGGATATAGTCTATGAAGTGCGGCTCTTCTTCCAAGTACCAAGAGCAAGTACAACAATACCACAACAATTACTAACAACGAAAGAAGGAGCTCCAATAGTTTGGATAGTTACGACGTCTGCTGGAGAGAAGTACGAATACTTTTTTACACATACTTATCGACGTCCTCCCGCTATGCTTCAACGTTTGTGGACAGATTCACAAGATCATCGACAAAAAACAAGAGTGCAAGGTGCTGGGTACCTCCGCTGAGGAGGAGTCCAAGCAAGCCTGCATGCTCCTTCGGAAGCAATGTTGACAGCACATTCTTTATAGAACGTTAAGTTGTGGTTTCTATATACCAGCATCGTTTTTTGAGCACTATGCCTAAATGCATGCTCTTCGTCCTTCGGAATACAAATGTGCTTCACATGTTTGCGGTGTGTGCGTTCAAGTTCCTGCTTCCAGCATGTTTTTTTTGGCACTGCGCTCCTTTACATCTTAAGTTGTAGTTTTCCTGTCTCTATCCTTGACAAGCGCGTGCCTGGTGTTTATGCACTGCGATAATTTATTATTGATGATCGACTTAGAGAGAGCTACTAATAAGTGTACAGGTGCTACCTGAGAGGTGGAAGGATATGCCAAGCAAGTCCTCCGACGTGCCCATCATGGACTGGGCGAATGGATGATAATAACAAACTCATAATCATAATCGTCTCCATCGTTTACCGTTGTACTGTATATGGACCTCTTGGCATTTTCAAGTCGCCAGTTGCGCCATTTGTGCTTCTTTTCCGCCTTTCTACTGAATGTCCATTCCTCCTTCCGCGAGCGAAGCCCTTGTAATATATACAAGGCCCCCCTCCGGGAAGTGCCTAAGGGAGTGGCGCAAGAACGAAACCCAAACATCCAACATCTGACAGTCTGTGGGCAAATAAGATGTACCTGGTGGTAGTGAAAACTATGTTCTTGTCCGCAGCTCGAAAAGCGGAGTGTGGGGAGGCGCCCTCCCGGGTATGGTTCGCTCTCTCGCCGTCGAGGTGGAGAACCGTAAATATGTGGTAATCCCATCACAGTACGTACGTGTCCAGCGCCAGAACTCGTACGATGGGGATTTTTTATACGGGCGACTCTTATGCAGTAAAATTTGCGTGGATAAAAAATATAAGGACTAATAGGTGGATTTTCAACCGGCAAAAAATTAAATCAGCAGTTGTTCCGTGCGCCGTCTTTCTATCGTGGTTTTTATGTTTTCTCTTTGTTTCCTGTTGTTTCGTATGGAAATAAGCAATTTCAGAATAGGTACTCTTCGTGTCTTGTTGAGCCAGATATTGAACTTAACGACGGGTGATACACGCCACGATGGGCAATCATCCCCCTTCACCGCCAGTTCGTCGCAGAGCGTGCGCGAAATGAGGAACTGTAGGGCTTATATTGTCGCTGAGGCAGAGAAGCCCTTTCTCATGGAGCATCAGCGCCAATATCCACTGCTGTTTGCTTTTAGATTCAAGAAAAAATACGCTTGTTTGTTTTTTAGATCGTCGTCCGATTCAAAATCGTCCCCTCGTGGAGACGAAAGCAACTCGACTCAGCATAACGAAGACTCGCCACGCGCACATACATGATGTATCCTACTACTGCTGCTGTGCGGCAAGGTTGTACACGTAGCGTTGTGCTGTCCTCATGTTGTCTGGTCCCTGTCATCCGTGGTGTGAGCAAAATCTCCGACCCATAACATTACCCCTCTGTAATGTACCTGGTACGTGAAAACACTCTGTCTACTTGGACGTAAATGTAAGGATGGGTGGATAGATAAATTACCATCAGAAAGTTTCTATATTACCGCCCAAATTGGCGCGATCTATGGACATGCAATGGAGATGCGCACGAAGTGGCAGCACAGCGGAAATGGGGGTATGATGGGGTGACTAATGGCACGCTCCGATCAAAGAATCAGCTACTACAACAGCAGCCACACGCGCATAGAGTTGCAGGCTTTTGATGCTTGGGGGCTGGACCGCTGCTGGGCGGCAGGATGGTAGCGTGGCGCCATCAGCGCCTATATCCACTGCTGTTTGCTTTTTATAGTCAAGCAAAATGACACTGGATTGTTTTGATCGTCCGATTCAAAATCGTCCCCTCGTGGAGACGAAAGCAACTCGCCTCAGCATAGCGAGGACTCTCCACGCGCATGTACATGATGTATCCCACTACTGCTGCTGTGCGGTAGGGTTGTACACGTAGCGTTGTGCCGTCCTCATGTGTGGTACCTGTCATCTGTGGCGTGAACTAAATCTCCGACACAAAACAATACCCCTTTGGTATGTAGTACGGAAAAATACTGCCTCTTTGAACGTAAATGTAAGGATGGGTTTGTATATCAATTACTATTTGAAATGTTCCTATATTACCGACCAAATTGGCGCGATCTATGGACATGCAATTGAGATGCGTCCGAAGCGGCGGCACACCAGAAATATGGGGTATGATGGGGTGACAAATGCCACGCTCCGACCAAAGAATCAGCTACTACAACAGCAGTCACACTCGCATACAGTTGCAGGCTGCTGCTGCTAGGGGGCTGGACTGCTGCTGGGCGGCAGGATCGTAGCGTGGTGCTCTGTGCACAAAGAGGGAAAGAAGCGTGTCCTCTACGAGAGCAGAAAAGCCGGGTTTGTATCCAAATTTCACGTGCGTACGCGGGGATGAGGGATGCAGAAACCCAATCCCCGCGGGGATGTTGCGGAAACCCAGGAATTTGCCTTAGGTGTGCCCAAGGCCAAAAAAGTTTAAAAGGCTTGCCACGCGCGAAACACTGCACGGATCGCGCCCAAACCTCCAGCAACGTGAGCCCGACGGTCGAATTGTGCCCACCCCACCCGACGTTTGGGACAAAGGAGCGAACACGAAGAGATGCGCCCGAAGGAAAAAAATCACAATTATACATATACATATATTATGTGGCATAATCAACGAGTGATTCCCCATGCGGACTGCTGGGTGAGCGATAATCTTCACAGCCAAAACGATCGATTCGAGGGGTCTTGAGCGCGAGCATAAGTATATAATACAAGGGCTTCGCTCGCGGGCGGCTGGGCGCCGCCCGCTACGCTTGCGGAAGGAGGAATAGACATTCAGTAGAAAGGCAGAAAAGAAGCACAAATGGCGCAACTGGCGACTTGAAAATGCCAAGAGGTCCATATATAGTGCAACGGTACAGGATAGAGACGATTATGATTATGAGTTTGTTATTATCATCCATTCGCCCAGTCCATGATGGGCACGTCGGAGGACTTGCTTGGCATATCCTTCCACCTCTCAGGTAGCACCTAGGTCCTGTACACTTATTAATAGCTCTCTCTAAGTCGATCATCAATAATAAATTATCGCAGTGCATAAACACCAGGCACGCGCTTGTCAAGGATAGAGACAGGAAAACTACAACTTAAGATGTAAAGGAGCGCAGTGCCAAAAAAAACATGCTGGAAGCAGGAACTTGAACGCACACACCGCAAACATGTGAAGTACATTTGTATTCCTGAAAGACGAAGAGCACGCATTTAGGCATAGTTCTCAAAAAACGATGCTGGTATAATAAACCACAACTTAACGTTCTATAAAGAACGTGCTGTCAACATTGCTTCCGAAGGAGCATGCAGGCTTGCTTGGACTCTTCCTCCTCAGCGGAGGTACCCAGCACCTTGCACTCTTGTTTTTTGTCGATGGTCTTGTGGATCTGTCCACAAACGTTGAAGCATGGCGGGAGAACGTCGATAAGCATGTGTAAAAAAGTATTCGTACTTCTCTCCAGCAGACGTCGTAACCATCCAAATTATTGGAGCTCCTTTCGCTGTTAGTAATTGTTGTGGTATTGTTGTACTTGCTCTTGGTACTTGGAAAAAGAGCCGCACTTCATAGACTATATCCGCACGCCATCCCCTAGTCTTGAGCAAGAGACATGGATGTCTCGACTCGTGACACACAGGACGCAAGATAAGAGTAGAACGTACCTCGATGTCGAACGCCCTCGTGGCACCGTGGGAATGGAATGCGGGATGTATATCGAGCAAGTGGTCGCCTGCCTTCTTCAGGAGGTCACCGACCTTGATGTCGCCGGTGCACTTCGTGTTTATGTCCTCGCCGACTTGGCGGCCCTCGGCGGCTGCTTCGCAGGGCTTCTGCAAACGACAACAACGGATGGGAATACCTTGCGTTCAGTGAATGTTCAAAATAGTAAGGCCACGTAGCTGTCGTCGATTTCCAAAGTTTGAAAGGAAGTCGTACAATTTAACACTGTTGTAATGAAAGCGGTCGTTTATGGGCAAAGCCCTGCCTGGTACCACAACGTTGCTAACACGTATGAAACCACCACTGGGACAGGAACGAACGGGATTCACAGTCGCAACTGGTAAGTGTAAGCCCCGGTATACTGCTATATAAGGCCTACCGGCGGAATACCGACAACGAAGGGTAAGAGACAGTACCTGCTGTATATATTGTTCGGTACTACTCTATTACTGCTGCTATCAACACTATTACGACCGACGTGTACTGCGATTCCTGAAGAGGTTGCGCACCCTACTTGTACTCGTTAATACAAAGAGTTCATGTGGTTGTATGAAAAATGAGTAACAGTAGTAGTACACCGCGTCACTACATGAACAACTCGCTAACCCCAATCACGGGACTGCTCTCCAGCATCACCCAGGTTAACTTCAGCTTCTGTTTACTGCTATATATCAACCTCCAGTGTGTACTGCGACTGGTGCTGAGGTATCATGCTGCTGTGTTATTTATCACTGCATGGACCTTTTTTACAACCCTGGCTGACCCCCGTGATGAGACTTGCCCGTTTTCATTGCGTCTTACATGTATAGATACCACGTAGTCGTAGTCGTACATCCAAAACGTGTGTTTATATCACAGCACAAAGCGTCACTGCATGGACCACTTGTTCAACCCCCGCTTACCCCGATGACGGGACTGCCCCGTACTCGTAGTCGTACATACATGAAGTGTGTTTGGCTGTACGTATGAAAAAGAAATCGCATCACACAGCGTCACTGCATAGGTCTACTCGTAGACCTGAGTACTTGTACCATTCCCGCTTACACCGCGATGACGGGACTGCCCCGTAACGTACTCGTACATGCAAAAGTGTGTTTGTACGCATGAAAAAGAAATCACAGCACAACAACAGAAATGTAACTCACGTTTCGTCAAGCTCTCAGCTCCTTCGTTAGGGACGCCGATCGAAGGTGAATCACAGGTGTCCGTGTCACACCAGTCACACACACGAGGGTTGTCGCCGCTTCCCCAGTGCTTGTTAAGGTTATGAAAAGCTTGGCACGTGGAAGGCTCGTCACTCCTGCAGGTGTCGCAGACAGCGTACTGGGAACTCCTGTTTTTTCCTATTTCGTGCGATGAGGAAGCCGTCACAACCCTTGCTCGGGCACGGCCAATCAGGATTGCCAGAAGAAGCTGAGTCCCGTTCTTGCCCGACCAGCTTCCACACGCCTGATCCTGAACCTCCACCACCCCCACTGTTGGCGGAGCCTCCTCCCGCACTAGCCTTGGTCCGCTTCGCAAATTTCAACTTCAAATTGTTATTGCCGATCCGGCAAATTTCAAATTCAAATTGTTTGCAGCCGTCAACGGCAATTCCCTCTCAACAGCCAGCAATTGGCCAACTTCAAATAAAAGTACAAAAAAGAAGTTGCTGAAAAAGCAAAATAAAAATATCAGAGAGCAAGCAGTAAAGATCAGAGAATGAGAGCTAAAAAGTAAGTAAGAATGATGAGACTAGGGAAAGCAAGGAAGGCAAGGAACTTAGGGACGGTTCTTTTTCCCAGCAACTAATTTTCTTTTCGGCAATTACGGGCTGAGAAGGGCTGAGAGGGGGGAGGATATGCCGAGCGAGACGTCCGAGGGGGGCGAGGTCTAGGTATATAGTTTTATGGCAATATGAATGAATGACTTCCCACCTACATGGTTGGGTGGGAGAAACCTTCATATATAGCCAAACGCTCGAGAAGTCTTGAGCGTGGATACTTGTAGATAGTCAACCGCAATGGCAGAAATTGCGTCTTGTTGGGTGAAAGAAAGAGTGGCATAATTTACAGGTCGCGGCAATACGTGAAACAAAAAATCTTACACCGCTAACATGCGGCTGGGTATAGTGAAACTGTATATTCTGGCTGGTCACCTCTCGTGCGGTCGCGATGGGGCGCAGAATGTTTCGGAATGATCACACTATTTTGTCTGCTGAATAGCAGTACGTATAAGCTTGATTTTAATAGCTGTGCGGTGTCACTGGATAATCTTGCTGGTACCTCTCACGCGGTTGCAATGGGGCGCAGATTAATACGTATGTTCACACTGTTTCTTAACTGAACAGCATTATAAACCAAAATGGAATACGAAAAAAAATGTGATCAATTAATCTCGACCCGTATAGCAACGGAGCGGGTACATGCATACATGTGATGTCGACGTGGTGGCAAGACGACGATGGAATTGCAGTACTATTACATTTCTCGATATGGTTTACCCTGTGTTGGTGATAATGGTTGTCAGACAGGAAATATAAGTATTATTGCGGATACCCCTTGCGCGGTTGTGATGGGGCGCAAAAATAGTGGATGTTCTGAATCGAATTGACTGACATCCTCGCTGAAACACCAGTTCGCAAAACAAGGCAGTTGTAAGATCGAGCATTTCGCCTGCTAAGCAAAGGAGTACATACACGAATATGATATGCGTGTGTTCCCATGCTGGCTGCTCGAGCGCATTTATCGATATGGTTTACCTTGTGTCGGTTGTAATGGTTGTTAGACAGGAAATATAAGCATTATTGTGGATACGCCTTGCGCGGTTGTGATGGGGCGCAAAAATATTGGATATTCTGAATCGAATTGACTGACTTCCACGCTGAAACACCAGTTCGCAAACAAGGCAGTGGTAACAATCGAGCGTTTCGCCTGATAAGCAAAGGAGTACATACACGGATATGATATGCGTGTGTGCCCATGCTGGCTGCTCTATCTAGCGAAAATAGCCAAAAGTGCGTTTATTTCCGCGTTTACTGTGATAGCGAGCAACCCTGGTTCTACAGGCGAAGTTGTGGCCCCCTGCAAAGTTATGGCCGGCCTTTTACACCGTGCACTCACTATGAAGTCTGGCCTCGTATCACGTTCGCGGGTTCATTTTTCTCAAAAAGATATTTAATTTCGACTCAAGGACACGGTGTGGCCAGAGACGACCCATGATGAGCGGCAAGTCGAGTGGTGCGAGCAGCCGGGCGGGTGGTGCTAACAGCAACGCGGGCGAACGTTCAGTCCGTCAAGCTGAGTACGCTGCACACCGCGAGGCGGTTAACGATCGGCCTGGCGCGATCGAGGCCGATGCAGCCGAGAACGGGGGGGAGCTCAAAAATATTGAGGACGGTACCACCGAGAACGGGGGGGCGGCTCGAAAACATTGAGGACATGCTCGGGCAGCTCCAGAATGTGCTGGATGACGTGCAAGCCAACCAAGACGCTGACTAGCCGAACAGTGACCAGGGGCAGCATAACGGTGCGGCTTCCGCTCGCGGTAGCATGTCAAATATGTTGTGGCTGAAGGAGAGGATCACGGCTTGTCAGAACCTCAACCTTTGAGCGTTTTGGATACTTCGTGGTGAGAACCCAAAGGGGTGTGGATTGTCGAGGGTCCAGCTGCAAGGGGTACTAAAGAACACAGCCCTGGCATCTGCGGTAGTGGAACAGGTCAACGCTTTAGCAGGGCTTGATGCCACCGCGCTTATTCCGCGTGGGGCGGAATCGGGCACTGCTGGCACAATCGACATCAAAAAGCAGTTCGCCATTCTGGCGAGCGTCTTGCTCCTCGCCATCGGGCGGGACATTAATTTGTTGGGGGGAAAGGCGCGGGTGGAGAAGCTACGCGCGGCATTCAAGGACGATGTCGACATGGTGACATCACACGGCGAAGCTAACCACCAAGCGATTAATATTCCGGTCCACAAGGTGAGGATAGCCCGCTTCATCAACAAAGATCTCGAAGATTCGTCGACCGCGGATCACGACGCAGCTCTCTCCGCCAAGTATAACTGGTACGAGCCGCCGGGGATCGACCGATTGCCAGGAGCGGTGGTTCCCACCTGGGAAAAGGTTGGCGCCTGTATTGACGCTGGTGGGCTGGAACACGTCGACGTTCATAACGAACCGGTCGCACCTTGTGAAAGAGGAGGGCGTGCGGTCAAACGTGCGCGCAAGGATGAAGACTCTGCTCAGCTTCCGTGCTTCGGTTGGGTCTTCCGGCGGGGATGCCAGTTCGAGCGAAAGGGAGATCCGTGCAAGTACCGCCACGATCCGGCCGACAAATTCCGGGAACAGAAGGACAGCGGAGGAGGCGCCAGTGGGGCCGCACACAAGAAAACCAAGGCTGGTGTTTGCACGGTACTGAGCGCTTCCGCGTCGGGAGACGGAGACGGGAACGGGAAAAGGTGGAAGCTCTGCTAAATCGTCCAAGGGTTACGACGAATAGGGGTGCGGGATCCGTCAGTTGGCAGGGTCAACTTTGGCGACCGAACGAGCTCGGGTTTCAGCGGATGACGCGCAGCTTGTACCGCCAAGGTTGGCGTCGTTTTCTCAACCAGGAGTTTTGGGCACTAGTACTTCCGCCGATCAGTTGCGAGATCGTCTGAAATAACTTACGCGTCGGGTTTCCGGTTTTGGTGCACTTTTCGCGGGTTAACCGCACAGGACCGGTATCTTCGACCATGTGAGTCGGAGGAGGCCAAAGTGTGGGCTTTGATTGATTTCGCTACTTGGTGTTGTGCGTCACAGGACAATGAAGCCGGATCTATTTCGAGTAAGCTAGCTGCGATCCAATAGTTCCATGGGGTTGATGTTGGCATCGAGCTGTCGATCGGGTTGCCGTTGATCAAGAGTGTAATGCAAGGTATCTCACGATCGCATACATTGGCGGGAACACGACCACGGGTTTGGCTCCATACATCGTAGGATATGCTGATCAAGGGGTAGGAGCTGATATATTCCTGGGCTTCTCGGGGTAGAGTGTTTTGGCTATGTCTGGGCATGAGCTATTTTTTTCTTAGCCAGGTCCGATGAGGAATTTGCCAATGGCTCACGTGTGATGAACCCAGCGCATTGTCTCACGCGAGTGACGTTGCGTTTTTTTTTTTCTGGCGACAGGCAGTTGAGGCATCTTTAATGGAGTGATGCCGATCGGGTTGAGGTGGGATTCCGCGGCCATAAAGGCGACCAGGCTCAAGTTGGAAGCGTCATTGTACGTACCCGGAGCGAGGTTCGAGGCCCATGTTTTGAGTTGGGTGAAGGTGGCGGAGCCGTTGTTCTTATGGTAGCACTACTGTCATGTTTTGCGGCTCTACCTGAACACGCGCCACTTTCCTCGTAGCGTTCAGGGAGGCAAGTAAGAATGTGGGGATATGGTCAGGCGGTATGAGGGTTGAGATAGTTGAAAAGTCGGGGCGTAAACCCGAAGAGTACGCTCTGCATTCGCTGAGGATAGGAAGTGCCTCGATGCTTGCGGCTGGAGGTGACGTGTCGGAACGAGTCATACAGCGAGAAGGGAGGTGGAAGTCCGATGCATATAAGGTGTACACCTGGAATAATGCAGACGATGCACGACAGGTGTCTCGTAAACTAGCAGCTGGCAAAGGTTTGCAAAGACAGCCAGGTCAAGATACTGTATGGGGTAAACTGTAGAAGTCTCGGGGTAACCTCGGTTGTGGAGGAGTCAATGGTGTTGGACCATTCGGTGTCCCAGTCGTCCGAGAATTCGCACAGTAGAACCCAGACAGTGGAGGGAGGGAGATGTGTTTATGAGCAAAGACATGTGGGTATGAGGCAGAGTTGGATACTGCGGTAGACATGTCAGCCAGCTGCTCTCCCTCCCAAGTCACAGAAAATCATCATATACAACGCAATTCGAAATATACATACAAGAAAGACAAATATTACTAGGAATCGGGAACCGATACGAATGATATGTTGTTTGTTGTTCATAGAGATAATTCGGCGTTTTGGTTCATAGTTTTTGTGGCGGGGTTACGTAAGTAGCTTACTTTGACAGCAGCAGCTGGCTTTGTTTGGTTGATCGCGCTTGTGGAGACACCAAGTGGATACCGCACGGGACGGTGCTGGCAGACTGGTAGAACACGCGAACAGACAGAGCTGTTTATTACAATTGGACAGCGGTTGCTCACTGGACCAGATAATTCGTGATTTCTCCCGCCCACCCACCCTTTTTATTTCGATGGTGAGGGGACGGAGATATTACGAGGATGTAGGTACTATTCTCGTATAATTGAGGGTATATGTACTTGTTTTTTCTTTTCTTCAGTGGCGTGCGACGGTTTATATCACGGTATACCAGGTATGTCTTCTCGGAGGAGTTGTGTGGAGGAGTCAATGGTGTTGCACCATTCGGTGTCTCCGTCGTCCGAGAATTCGCACAGTAGAACCCAGACAGTGGAGGAAGGGAGATGTGTTGATGTGCAAAGACATGTGGGTATGAGGCAGAGTTGGATACTGGAAACTACGGGAGACATGCCAGCTAGCTGCTCTCCCTCCCAAGTCACGGAAAATGAAAATATTCAACGCAATTCCATAGATATATACAACAAACAGCTGATTTATGGGTTAATAATTTATATGTATTGCTGACGTATTGAGTATTTGTGTGTTACTGCATTTGCTCTTTTGTTTTTGCGTATGAAGAAACAAGATGTCCGTACGTATTTGAATCGAATTGCGCTGTCTATATCACACCGAGCATTTGTCCGACGCAGCTCCAATTACTAATCACGGAGCATCTTCCTTGCCAGGCACGCTCCACCAGCAGTGGTGTATCGACACATCACAACTGCCACTAAGAGCACGGACTCGAGATAGTCGAGAGGTGTAGGTAGAGTATGACGCGGCTGAGCGGTTATGGAGTTTGCCGGCGGGCTGCTGCCTCGATGGTGCTCTCTCGCCCGCTTGGTGTCGTGGAGAATGTGTTGGCTACTCGTACTTGCGCTCGTGGGCTATAATGCTGGTAACATAGACCGTGACAACAGGACAGCTCGTATATCATTTCAATTCCACCACACCGTGATAGCAGCAGCGCCGGCAGCAGCAGCAGCAGCAGTGCGGTCTAAGTGTCGCGCCTGCGCGGTGTCGACGTACGCTGATCGCGGCGGCGGCAGCAGCAGCAGCAGCATCACACGACGAGAAGAAATGCAAAGCTGGTCCCAAAATTGAGAAAAGCAAAAACAGAAGCTGTTGCTATTGCCGGTGCTGGTGCGGTGCTGCTTGTTTTTGTTGCTGAAGCGGATGCTGCCGCTAGCTGCCGCTTACTGCCGCTAGCTGTGCTGCTGCTTGGTGTTGTGGGATAGCTGCGGCGGCACTTCGGTGAACTCTTGCCACCGCCGCCGTTGCTGGGCTGCCGTTGGTACTCGTACCTGGTGCGCGGTGTCAAAAAAAGCGCCAGAAACCGTACGAAACCGCAGTTTGTGCGGCTTATTCATACGGTGCACCGTGGAGAAACAGCGGTTTCCTTAATGCACCGAGAAAAGCTTGAGAACCGTACGAAACCGCGGTTTTGTACGGTTTATTCATACGGCGCACCGTAGGGAAAACACGGTTTTATACGGTTTTCCCTACGGGAATTGGCCCCGCATCGTAGCAAAAACCGTTCAACGGGGAACCGCACCGAACCGCACTGTAGAATTTATCACAGCACCGGACCGCACTGTAGGATAGATACATGAAAGCATCGAACCTTGCCGTAGCATTTGCGATTGTTGAAAACCGCACCGAACCGCACCGTGGGATTTTCTAATTTTCAAAAACGCACCAAACCGCACCGTAGGACATATCGCAGCACCGAACCGCACCTTAGGATTTACATATCATAGGATTTACAAAATCCGAAAACCGCACCGAACCGCACCGTGAGATTTCCGCTTTCTTTAAACCGCACCGAACCGGACCGTAGGATTTGAAAAAAGCGCACCTTGCACAGACGGATAACCGTAAAGAACCCGGGATATAATAGAGATGGTGTGCGGGTTTGACGGCGGTAATGGTGGCTCGTTAATGCTGTAACTCTAATTTTTGACGTGCATGCTTTCGCTTTGAAGTATATTTTTTTTTTCATAGTCACACAAAGGATTGTTGACTTCCTTTTACCTTTTCTCGTTACCAGTTATTAGGTACAGGCGGGCTCAAGTTAAAAACCGGAAGTTCCCTCCCCCACGAATGCAGTTCGCAGTATCTATTCAACTGGTGAACATTTGGTATCATACTGACCCCCATGACAAGTGGAAAAGGGTGACATGGCGAGTTTTTTTTCCACGGCCTCGGGCTGTCTCTAGAAGAGAAACTCGTATCGTCTAATGACAGGCCTTCAATTTTTCAATACTGCTAAGGCTTTTTCCAAGCAGGGGCGAAAAAGACCTTATTCTGCGCGACCCGGTTGAAGGTACTCCAACGCATGTCTGTAGTTTTTTCGTGCGAAAAAATGAAGATCAGACCTGCCTATGTTCATCATTAAGCAGGATCTAGCGAAACAACTGGATCCTCCTGAACCAAGTAATTTGAAGGAAATAACGTATCTTACTTATTTTTACGCACGAAGGTCCAAATGTCCACGCCGTTTTTGAGAAAAAGACCCTGCTATTTTGCACACGTGTTCTACATGCCCATCCCCAGGCCTGACGTCTTTTTGTTTGTATGTTTGTTTTCGCCGAAAATTTATGGTCTAAGGTGGTCCACATTTTCCAACAATTCTTAAGTGACGAAACATATCAGGCATAAACGAAACAAACAACAGGTGAAGTTTTCGCAACGATACATAGAACACGCGTGCAAATTTTCATGGTCTGAACCGAAAAAACGGGGGCTTTTAGCTTGAATCAGCCTGTACGGGTTTTGCCGTTGTGTATCGGCCGCCGGGGTTGCAACATGTTTTTTTTCTGGACGTCGCTGATGATTTACGTATGACCTTGCTGTAGATAGGTGGAGCCGCCGGAAAATGTTTTGTTTGGAATCCCGAGCGTTTTAACGTAAGTTTTTCGCTTCACGTCCCGTCATTTTATTGTTCCGTGGTTGCCTTGTCCTTGCTGGTTATTTAGGTATGGCTTTGCTGTAGATATGTGGTCCGCCGGCGCTGTGGTCGGGGAAATGCTCACGGGCAGGCCGTTATTCCAGGGCAGAAGCGACATCGACCAGTTGCATAAGATTCTGCAGGTGAGGTCATTTACTTTATACTTGACCACGGTCAGTTGCGCAGCTTTCGATTTTCCAGAATGGTCTATGTTGTGTTTTTTTTCCGAAGTGTATTCGGTATGGTAGCTGTCATGGTGGTGGTGGTGGTCATGAAATCGGCACTGGACCGATGTCATCGTCCCTCCTAACTTACGCGCGGGTTGGTGACGGTGGTGGTGATGGCGGTGGTGATCATGAAATCGGCAATGGACCGATGTCATCGTCCCTCCTAACTTAAGCGCAGGTTGGTGACGGTGGTGGTGATGGCGGTGGTGGTAAGGGTTGCGGTGATGAGGGTGTTGGAGTTGGCCATGAATGGAGGTGAATCGATAACCGAGGTAAATGTGGTGGTGGCCAGAGGGATGACGATGATGCTCGTGACATAGGTGGTGGTGGTGATGGTGATGCCGTCAACAGACCGATGCCTTTGTGATATACTTCAAGCACAGGTTTCTTTTAATAACGATGCTGATATTTGATGCGATTGGTGTTTTTTTAACGTATAGGATTTTGCCTCAGCCATGGACCACTATTAGTAGAATACATGCCCATGTCCTTTTCTTGTTCTTGTGGAAGGATGAGAGCCCCTCCCACACACGTGCTCCGTCCTGACAGGGGTTTGTGGTCAATTGTCAAATGCATACGCAGGGCAACCAATAACTGAGGACTTCCTCCACACCCCGCCCACCCTTGCTCTTCCTTCCCCTCCTTTCCTCCCCCCCCTTTTCTCCCCCCCCCCTCTTGCGGCAGGTGACCGGAACTCCTACGGACGCTTCCTGGCCGACCGCGAAAGAGCTTTCGGACTACGACAAGGTGCGTTTGTCGTTTTTTTGTTTTTTCGCGGTGCTGATTATTTTCTCTGCCCCAGATGTCATGGAACCTGTCCTTAACACCACGGACCAGATTATGGCGATGAGCTAATGTCATAACGATTTGAGCAACAGCGACAATTTGTAATTCGTACACAATTAGCTGTTTCGAGCGGACGCGAGTTTCAAGTCTTCGAAAAATGGTGCGATAGAGGTAGCTCCTGTTCCTTGTAAGACTGCTGACCTGAGGAGCTCTCTATCTCACCACAAGACTGATTCTGAGAGGGCGGAGGTTCAACGCGATGAACAATCTCATGACCTCGAAGGGCGACCTTAAAAAAATGTTGAAAATGTTGTAACATCCAAATTGTTTATTACTTGCCTTTTTCCAACCTCTGTTACACTGAAGAAATGTAACAGCTGGAGATGTGAGTCGGCACGATTAAAGCACCAACTAGATGTTAGTCGGACTAATATTTAGTCGTTACTCGAACGTGCCGACTGTCCGACTTATTTGGTGTCCATGCTTGTAGGAAGGATCGTTTAATTATAGGACGCATTTTTTTCCCCTTTTTGGGCGCCCCCCCCCCCGGTCGAGGGGGCTAATTTGGTTCGTTTCGCTCGCCTCGCAAGTCGGCTGGCCATCAGCTTGCTTTGCCAGCCGGCTTGCCGACTAATGTCAACTTGTCGGCAAAACGGTACCTACAGATTAGTTAGTAGTCGTGAAGTCTTTGCTGACTCACATCTCTAGTAATATTTAAACCTTCCAACGTCACAATACACGGCCAACCCAACCCGCGAAAATCGGCGGAAATAAATGAAATAACTACTTTTTCCAAGGTTTCAAAACTGTTATTACATGTGTTCCTACCCAACCCCTACCCAGCCAAAGCGGGTATATCGCAGACACCCTATGTTATTCCAACGAGGGGGGGTATTTATTCCGTTAGAGGAGCCCCGCCAATAAGAGACGATTTAGCCAAAAATGCTCGCTACCCCTTTTTTGCACTGGTCTTACGCCGCGCCCATATTCTGGGATCCCTTTGACGCTTTCTGCAATAGGGGTGACACTTTTTTGCTTTTTTTTTCTGAATGGTTGAACTCCTTAACCCCAAATCATCGGAAAATCGTTCTGCCCCCCCCCCCCCCCCCCCGATATCGTTCGTTGTATATGCTTGACCATGGGATTATCCGTCGAGTAGCACTTTCAGTTTATTCAAAATTGGGTTCTTGGGTGAGGTGTGGGCCTCCTCACATCAGGTTAAGAGCCTCAGAAATATATTTTTGTATCTCTACCGTACTGTTAGAAACATGCGTTATTTCGCGCTGGAAGGGGCCGGGTTCTACGACAGAGGCACTACGACGGCCGACCGAAATTCATGTGTGTACTTTTGCAGACGGTCCAAACCGACCTACTCGCACACGTTGGCAATGGTTACAAACTGCCTGCTGCGCATGTTCTTAGCGATACCTGTACTATTACTGTTAGATGGGGCTCTTGACAGCATTTGAACGACGGGTGGGGTTTTGATAACAGTACTGAAGCTTCCCTTGCTTTCCCGCCCTTGTAAGCGCATGCTGTAATTTATTACCCTGTTAGTAGTATTTATGGCGTTTATCACGTCCAACAACCGCGTTTTTATGTGGCAGGTTTCTTTCGCAGACATGCCAGCACAGGACGCCGATGTTGTGTTCCAAGGATCGTCTAAAGAGGCATGTTCTCTCGCATCGGGGATGCTTAGCTTGGATCCCCGAAATCGGCCGACGGCCCTGGGAGCTCTTCAACATAGGTGAAGCGGGTGGAAGCGTCATTGGTAAGAGCTGTGAGTTGACAGGATTTCACGACCACTAACTAATCGGTAGGTGCCGTTAGCCGACTAACTGACTTTAGTCGGCATGTCGGTTGGCGAAGCCAGCTGCTGGCTAGTCGACTTGCCGACTTAAGTCAAGCGAGCGAAGCGAGCCAAATCAACTCCCTCGGCCGGGGAAGGTCGCCCAAAAAGAAACAAAAATCCGTCCTGCATCAAACGATCCCTCCTACAGGCGTGGAAATCAAGTAAGAAGGACAGTAGGCACGTTCGACCAACAACTGAATACGAGCCCAACAACTAGTTGGTGACTTATGTGCCGACTCATAGCTCTAGATGTTGAGGTGCCATAATTTTTGTTTTTCTATCAGAAAATTGGTTCTGCCGCGTTTTGCAAAATGGAACATGGGACAGATCAGACAACGCTGCAAAGTACACGCGCCATTTTGGTGAATCTGCGTTATGTCTCCAGATTTCCACGGGGCTGGACGAAAATACCTGAAAGATCTGCACCAGGTTTCGCGGTTCTGGTCTACAGAGTGTGGTCGCGTTATCATGCATGTGCCCGGCTTTGTAAGCAAATGGTACGCTGACCGGGTACGGCTTGTGTCACCTGGACACGTTTCCACGTAGGGGATGTAGTTTATGCATGACCACACATTGGCCCCAATGCTCAAATGTGTACGATCTAGGGGTCTGTGCGACGTAGGTCGGGAATATAAGTAATCTCTCCGACTCGTGAACATTTGTCCGTCTCGTTTGCCGAAAACCCCTCATCATATCAGCCTCGTGCCGAAACAGTTGTCATATCTTGAGCCCCCCTGCCGTAACGTTTTTTCTTGGTTTAAGTTAGGCACATGGAACGGCAGAGGTGCACCAATTTTTTCTGAGGCCCGTCGCTTCAGGAGCACTATCGCCCGCCCAAAGAACTTTTTCGAGTAAACTGGCGAACCCATGGCCTAGGTATACAGCATTACAATGCAAAACAATAATTAAATTCCGACGGTTTGGAGTTGAGTAGCCCTGCCCTTCCGAATTTTTTTTTGCCAGCAAGTGCTACCTCTATCGTAGCACGAATATTCACTTTCTATGCATCCACGCTCTTTACCCCAAACCTTTTCAATGCCGAAACGATTTTTGTTTTGTTTATATTCGGTCGGATCGGTTCAATTGAGATTGCTTTCTTCATATATGGGCTCCCTCTAGCATTACCAATACCGTTGTTTTGTTCATACCCAGGCGGACTGGTTATCATGGCACCGTTCTCTCCATGTATCGTCGTCCTCTATTTACCTTTAAACATAGCTAATGTCTCGAAAAAGTATGTGTTAATTCATTCATTCCCCCCCGCCCTGATAAATACTCGTACAGCTCATACAGCGGATACGCAGTGGCTTGCATTTGTTTTGCCCTCGTTTTCATTACGGTTGGCAACCCGTGACCAGATCACCTTGCCGTATTTGCAGTGTGTGTCGACGTGTTATATGTCGTGTGTTGATTCACTCGGTTGCCGAAACAACGGTGCTGCTGTACTGATGTACCCACACAAAATACCAGACCACGTCTGCTCCGATAGAGGTAGCGCTGTTTTGCAACTTTTTTCCGTGCCTACTTACACCTGACCCAGTATCGCCGGAATTTCCGTGTTTTTGCATTTGTTTTTGTTGTATACCTATCAATAGGCCATGATGTTGCTCGTCGGGTTGCACTTTCATTGTTATCAAGACCGGTTTGCTGGTGGGATATAGAGCTTATCGAGTGAGGAGCCTAACAAAACCATTGTGGATCTCTACCGTTGCACGTGGCAAACCTTGAGCCACCCCGCTCCTCTCAGCCTGTTTTCCTTGCCTCGTTTTTCTCCGCTTTTCTTCCCCACCCCTTCTCGGACAAATACGGTGTCTCTGCCCATGCTTCTTCCTCGTGCTGACAATTTCTACTGTAGTGGTACAAATTGTTTTGGTGGAGCACCTACCTCACTTGAGGAGGTCTATACCTCACCGAAAAACGTTTTTTGAGCTAAATGAAAGTTCAATTCGATAAACAAACCCATGGCCTGGGTACTCGAAACAAGGTAAGGATGCCATTCCGGCGATTTTAGGTTAACACCTTCACAACTGGAAACCCGTTTTTGGGCCAATGTACTTGAAGTTGGTATAGGGAGGGATTGTGGGGCTCTAAAGGGGTTAAGAAGTCCCGTCATTCAGAACGTATTTTTGCCTTAGATGGCTACCTCTATCGTAGCACGCGTCAAACAACGGTGCTGCTGTCATGACGAACCCAAAAAAAACGCCAGTAGAGGTTTTGCGCCCCCCTCCCCCCTGACTTGTTTTCCTTGCCTCCTTTTACCCAGCTTTTATTCCCACCCCTTCTCAGAACAAATATCGTGTTTACATACCCAAGCTTAATCCTCGTGCCGTCCGAGTCCACCTCGTGCCGTCCGAGTCCACCTCGTGCCACCCTCTCCCTAACGCCGCTGAAAAGAACGAGCGATGAATTGACCCCTACTCAAGCAATATGACAAGTCGTTCGCTCACGTGCCTCCTGGATGACACACGCAACGGTAGAGGTGCACCAACGCTTTTCGGAGGCTCCTTCCTCATTGGCGGAGTTCTACACATGACGCCGCAACATATGCTTGGGGAAAATTGAAGGTCAACCCGATGAAAAATCTCAAAATTTATCTCGATATAACAAACACAGTTGCGAAAGGAAAGTTAAACTTTGACGATTGTGGGTTAAGCAGCTCCGTTATTCAGAAGACATTTAGCCAAATACGTGCAAGCGCCAGGTACCGTTTTTGTTTTATTATTTTTCTCATCTTCCTTTGTATTTCTTCCCATCCCTTTTTGGACTTGTTGCCGTTTCTACTCCGAAATTATCCCCTGTCAGCCTAGTGACCCCAAAAAGTGTGAATCGTTACCCTTAAGCTCACCTGCCACCTAGGTATCCAACACGTGCTACGGTGAAGGTGCATTATTGTGTTTGAGGTTCCTAACCTTGAGGAGCTCTATACCCCACCCCATTTTTTTTTGAGTATTCTGAAATTGAAACCGACGACCAACCCCTTTGCCCCGATTTACTAGTATTCCTACGGAAAAACAAGAATGGCATTCCGAAGATTTTGGGTCATGGAGCCTCGTCGTTCAGGTTTGTTTTTGCCGAACAGTGCCACCTCTATCGTACGTCGTAACACGATTCAATGTTGTCCCTTTCTTCCAACACCCTCTTGGAACAGATCACGTAGGTCTTCTCGCCCCCTCTAACAAGAGGTAACGCGAGACGTTGTCAGCTTCGTATTAAAACAAAACACCCATACGGGTGATACGGAAAGGATATAAATTTTGTGTGAAATAATTCTTGAAAGACGGGGCTGCTTAACCCAAAATCGTCGGAATGCCATATTTATTTTACACGCAAGATTGCATTTTTTTTACCTAGGTTTATAGGATTCTTCATCGAGTTGGACTTTCGTTTTTCTCGGAGTCGGTTTTGGGCTACGGTAAGGAGGTCGTTTTTGGGGCATTTTTTTGTTGCCCTCGCTCGGGGTCACTCGCGCGAGTGACCTCCCCCATTCCTTTACGATCTTGAGCCTTCGTGCTGTTATTTTTTTGCAATATCAATCCGCAATGACACGGTAAGCTACACTGCGCAAAAAAAAACGCCTCAAGTATTTTCTCCGTGGAGTGCATAGTCACGTGTGCGAGTGGCTCAAACTCAGCAATGAAATTGGGGTACCTCTCCTACCGTAGCTTTGGTCTGAGGAAGGAGCCCCATAAAAATACCCTCAGAAGGAAAATGTTAATGCACTTCTTGCATGTCTCGCCAAACCTTGAGCCAACGTTTTGAGCTCCCTTGCCTCCTACAGCAGGCAGAGTTTTGTTCTTATTTACCTACCCCGTGTATAATCTCGCCCCCCCTGGGAAGAGATAACCGCAAACTTGGGTCAGCCTCGTATCGAACCATAACGCGAGCCAACGTTTTGAGCCCCCTTGCCTCCTACAGCAGGCAGAGTTTTGTTCTTATTTACCTACCCCGTGTATAATCTCGCCCCCCCTGGGAAGAGATAACCGCAAACTTGGGTCAGCCTCGTATCGAACCATAACGCCAAACCTCGAGCCAACTTTCTTCCCAGCGGTTTTCTTTAACAAGATTTGTTTCCTTTCCTTTCCATTTTGTGTGGGAACCTACTGCAGGGCCGCTCTTGTTCCCGATGAAACATGCTACGATATAGGCGCACCCGCATTTTCTATCTGAGGGTGGTCACTTGAGGAACTCCTTTCCTCACCTACAAACGCATTTTGAGTAACCCGAAGATGCAACCCGATGAGCAAACCCACGGCCTAGGTATAAACAATGTTCATACTGTAAAACAAAGGATAACGTTCCTAGATAGTTGGGTTAAGGAACCCCGTCATTGAGGACACGCTTTTTGCTTAAAAGTTCTACCTCTATCTGCCAGTCTCGTACACAAAAAACGCGAACGCATATCTTGACCCCCCCCGCCCCCATAAAGTATATCTGTAATAGTTGGCCTCGGTTGGCACCGACGCTGTAGAACATTATGTTATAAGAACAATAATACACTCCAGCTGTGAGATCGAAGATTTTGTCGAAACTCATCTTTGCAAGCTGTGTGTGATACTCGATGGCGCGTATTACGGTTTGTGTGTCCTCACTAAGGATATAGGTCGGCGACTCCCCTTGCAACTACAGTGTAGCTATCAGGGTCAACAGGGTGATGTTAATCAGTCTGTGATCGGAAATTATAAAACCAGTTTTTGAGGGGGACAAAATCCGGTAGCTGTGAAAGGAAATGCATCAGTTTATCAAGTGAATCCTGTAAGTCGAATAACCGGTGAGGGGAGAGCGGAGTTTTTAAGGACGTGGGGGGGGGGGGGGGCGAAAAAATTATGTCGCATAGATGTAGGGGTATATGCGTGTACCACCTTGGGTTGTGTGTGTGTTTTCCCTGGGGTATTCCTCAGCTCCAGAGTGACTGGAGCCTGTCCTGTGACCACGGACTTGATTATGCGAGTTAATGTGAGAACAACAACAACAAGGGGTTTGCTATACGCGTGGTGCTAGGTCTAGGCGATGGTGCGGGTGGTGGGGAAGGAGGGGGCGTTGGGGGGGGGGGGGGAGTGAATTGCAGCAGCGGCATGCATGGTTCTAGAAAGATAATGAGGTGATATCAAGTGCGAGGAAGTGTTTATTACTCTGGCCGATTTCGATGTTAGGTGGGGCGTTTGAGCAAGAGGGAGCGGGGGAAAAAAAGGAGGGGGGGGGGGGGGGGGGTTCAAGAGATTTAGGTCACATACATAAAAATTCACTCCAGCTGTGAGATCGAAGATTTGGTCGAAATCATCTTTGCAAGCTTGTGTGTGATACTCCGATCGCGCGTATTACGCATAGCTATTCGCGTGGTGCTAGGTCTAGGCGATCGTGCGGGTGGTGGGGAAGGAGGGGGCGTTGGGGGGCGGGGGCGGGGGCGGGGGGAATGAATGAAAGCTACGCCATGGATGGCTAGAAAGATACTGAGGTGATATCAGCTTGCTGGTAGTGTTTACTACTCTGGCAGATGTTGATTTTTGGTGGGGCGTTTGAACAAGAGGGATAGGGGGGGGGACACTTCACTATGTGCGCGGAAACTATAAACCTTCAAAGGAGACAAATCTGACGGTTGTAGCAAGAAGACATCCCTATATATAACCTGCCTGGTATTGCTTATTTTTCTAGAAGATTTGACGTTAGATGGCCTAAAAGATAATGAGATGATATCAGCCGGCTGGTAGTGTTTACTACTCTGGCAGATCTTAATTTGAGGTGGGGCTTGTGAACAAGAGGGATCAGGTGGGGGCGGGGGCGGGCGGGGCACTTCAATATGTGCGCGGAAAGTATTACTCCTTGAAGGGGACAAATCTGACGGTTGTAGCAAGAATACATCCCTTTATATCACCTGCTTGGTATTGTTTATTATTATTGTTAGTATTATTATTATTATTATTATTATTATTATTATTATTATTATTATTATTATTATTATTATTATTATTATTATTATTATTATTATTATTATTATTATTATTATTATTATTATTATTATTATTATTATTATTATTATTATTATTATTATTATTATTATTATTATTATTATTATTATTATTATTATTATTATTATTATTATTATTATTATTATTATTATTATTATTATTATTATTATTATTATTATTATTATTATTATTATTATTATTATTATTATTATTATTATTATTATTATTATTATTATTATTATTATTATTATTATTATTATTATTATTATTATTATTATTATTATTATTATTATATTATTATTATTATTATTATTATTATTATTATTATTATTATTATTATTATTATTATTATTATTATTATTATTATTATTATTATTATTATTATTATTATTATTATTGCCCTCCGACAATGTAGCGTAGATGCCTTTCCGGTATAAATCGAATATCCTTCCTTAAAGCAGCAGTAGCACCTAATATGAAGTCGAATGATCGCACCATAATGCAGTGGTATCTTCCGCCAACCATTCGCCCATTTCCTTTCCCCACATCTTCTCCTTTTATCTACTATTCCCTTTCCCTATATATACCTGATATGTTACAGCTGGGAGTCTACCTTAATCCTCCTCAACATTGCCACCCCAGGCCAGTGGCCTTAGTCCTCCCGATTCTTCCTCCCTTCCCCTCGCGGCCTGACGATCCCTCAGAGATAGTCTATATCGATGAACTCTGCGCGAAATCGCGACCTGAGTGGTCACAGAGATGATTTGGAATAGTCGCTCCTTGCACACGCCTTTCCGCGCTAGGGACGATGCGTCCGTCCCTCCAACGATGCTTGCCGCTACCTGATCTATCAGGTCGCTGCCTTCTTTACCGAGGCGCCCAAAGCTTTCCACCGCGAGGGTGGCGAGTTTGTAGCTGCGTTCGTCGAAGGACACCTGTCCCGGACGAGCGTAGTGGTTGCGCTTGCGCGCCTCGGAAGTGGAAGCCGCTGATCCGTTTCGATCCGCGCTTCCTGCCCGCATGTGGACCCCTGCTTGTGGGTCCGCATACGTCACGTCGAGGAGTATCGACTTGTCGCGATACTCCGGTGCCGTAGCATCTCTTAGTCCACCTGCCTCAATCACGATGTCCATTCGCAAATCCCTGTCTGCGTGGAACGGGGCTCCGCTTTCCACCTGGTGGCGGACGGACATGCTCTTAAGGGTGCGGGAGAGCGCGTGCACGAGGGGTTGGTGCTGGTTCACTTGCGCGCCCGCTCGATGACACAATCGCGCATGCCGCGTATTAACCTCCGCTTCACCGCAGCATGGGCATCTCGCCGCGAGGAATTCTTCTATCCCCAGAAATCTCTTCCCCGCAGTCACGAACTCTGATGCAGGGATGGTTCTAGCTGAGTCTACAGGTCTCGCCCTTAGGAAGGCGGTAGCCCCTGATCCCGATTGACTCCGTTGCCGGGCCCTGGCCAAGTCTCGTGTCTCCTTCTCGCCTTGAGATTCGCTTGTGTCTCGCTGGGGCCTCGTCTCGGGGAGCTGGTCCAGCGAAGAGACGTACCTCTCATAACGTACTCGGTTTACCAGTTTACCCAGTCTATGCTGCGCTTTGCTGGAGCTGATAGTTTCGGCGTCGTGTGCAGGCAACGCGTCTGTAATTGATCGCCCTGAGGCACCTTGTCCTCCTGCTCGGAATGCTCTGTCTCGCCAGCTTTCCGGTACGATGTTCGCCATGGCCTCCTCTGAAACCCCATGCACATCGCGCAGGTCCCTGATGCTGTTCCAGATGCGTCGCACGAGGTCAGAATCGGGCAGCTCCCTCCGGACTTTGTTCCCTATTGCGCCGGATAGATCAGCAAGCACCTCTGGCACCGTCGCCACCAAGCTCCCAACGGATGCTGACATCCTCCGGGCTTCAGCCGACGACAGCCCAAACCCTCCGGCCCCCGTGGACAGGCTCGCCTGCGCCTGTTGATGGGGTTGCAGGGTCAACATGTTTGTCGGGCACCCGTCCACGAAGAACGATGATTCTTCTGCTGCCCCCGGGAGATCGAGCAATTTCTCCAACATCCACAAGGCGTTGCCATCTGCTTTTTTGCATGCAGCCAGCGATAGTTCTGGGTCCATCACGCGTTCAAGGTAGGAGGTCCGTTGAACCATGGAGCCGGTGGCAATCAGGTTGGCTGATTGCTTGTCCGGCATGCGCGACAACATCCGCGCAAGTTGCTCCGCTCCCCCGTTTCGGACTATCTCCATTGCGCTCTCCCTCACGTACTCATCTGTGCCGATGGGCACCCCCACCACCTGAACCCCACCACGTTCAGCGATGCTGACGCCAATGCCTTCAAGGAGGGCGATTTGTTCCGGCGTAGGTACGTGCCCCTTTGGGGGCAGGGCAACCGTTTTGCTCGGGTTGATCGCAATTCCGATGTTGGACAGCTCACGCTGGAGAAAGGGTACCACTTCCACAGTATCGGGTGTGATTTCCATCATTCCGATGCTAATATCATCTAGGTAGGCGAATGCCTCTACACCTCTTGGCTCGAACTCCTCCCGTGTCCGCTTCAGCACCGGCAGGAGCGGCATGCAGAACAACGCTGGCCCCATAGCATCACCTTGTTGTACCCCGCTGGAGCAGTCGATCTTCCGCCTTTCTCCCGATTCCATCTGAAAAAACTCGGGCGCAGACATCTCGCCGTAACATTTTGCCACGAACGGTGTAAGCGCCGGTACGCAAGTGGCTGCCTCCGCTAGCATAGCAGTCCGCTTCACTGTGTTGAATGCGTTGGAGCAATCGGTGAGGATCAGCCAGTTGTTTGCCTCGTGATGTATTCTTGCGCGTAGCGCTACCTGTTCCACCCCCCCTCGTACTCCGACTCCAAACTGTCTCGCTTCACGGTTGGCCTCCTCCAGCCGTGGTCGCCACTGCCGCATGGTTCCGGCCGCAATAAGCCGCCTCCACGTCATCCCCACGCACACGGGGCGGCATTTTTCACCCAGGGCAGTGGGGTTGGATTGCAAGAAGAGCTGCCAGAATTCAGGCGGGAAGGCGTTTGGATCATCGATAATTCTTCTCCAGAAGGCTTCGATGCCAGCTCCGAATTTTTCGCGCCCAAAACCAGTCCTGATTATTGACTGTAAGTGCGAGAATCGCAGACCGTCGCTTCCCGCGCCTGATAAGGCGTTGCGAGAATTGATTACCTCGAGGGCCACCTGTGGGTCGAACTCTTCCTCCGGGCGCCAGTTGGGTACACTCCCTTCCTCCTGGTCGGTGGAACTTGTTGCCACCGCTGCTGCTGCAGCTTCGGAGACGCAGGCCTAGTCCTCCTCCGGGAACTTTGCTTTTACGCGCTCCCACGTTTCGTCGTTCCCCGGCGCGCGCGGTTCCGCGAGAAGGCTGCGTGCTGCCACAGTCACCCCCCCTCGATGGCGGCATGCTGATGATGCCCTCTTAAACATATCAGCGTCCGTCTCTTCTCGGGCTTGACCGATTTGCCTCATAGATGTTCGACGGGTGTACTCCATTAACCACGGGAGCAAGAGGGTGAGGTCACCGCGTTCGGCAGACGCAAACCTCTCACGCCGTTTCATTCGGCCATCCTGCGAGTGTAGTAGAGCTGGGAGGATGTACCACAACTTGATTGACCTCAGCAGTGATTGCGGTGTCTCCGATTGTGTGGATTGACGGTGCTCTCCCAAGGCGTGATTGAGGAGGCCAAGCACATGGGTGATAAGCTTGGCGTGGGCAGTAGCCAGCCTCGGCTGCACTTTGACAACAGTGGCGAAGCGTTGTTGGAGGTCCTCAAGGGAGACATCATCGAGCGGTCCCGCAATTCCCAATGTGTTTTGGTCCCACGGATAGCAGAGGCCATCCCGGCGCTCTTCCTCGCCATCGTCAGGTCTCCCCCCGAGTCCCGCTGCCGTCACGCGTAGTCCAGGGTCGGCCTGGACTGCTGCTTCTATTGCTTCTCGTCTTCCATGGCGGACTGTGCATCCCCTTGCTCCGCAGAGAAACGACGCCTGCGCCCCGCCTCGTCTGACCGCATTCACCACGCACCGCGCATGCATTGCATGTTGACGTCCACAGGGCAACCCCACCACTCGGTGTCCCCGAGCAATAGTTGATCTACAGCCCCCACAGCTCGTACCGCTGTGGTCGTCTGCAATGAAAGCGCGAAGATGCGTTACGCTCCCTGGTGCTGACCCTCCTCCCTCTCCATCCCCGCCTTCTCTCTCTCCACCGCCAACCCTTCCTTCGGCAGGGGCCGAGGGAACCTCGCCGTTTCCATGTCGAGGGATTCGCCCCCGGTTCGTGGTGCCTCCTCTCCCAGTTCTCGTCGCTCGTGTTCCTCTTCCGGATCCGCGCGGTCGACCTCGTCTGCCTCTTGTGCTTCTCCCACCCTCCACTGCACCAGTGGAAATAGACGCAGTCGCTCTCGATGTTGCTGGGGTGTCGCTGGGCTGTGATGGGGGCGCGCGCGAGTGTCCCGGCGCCATCGCCTCCCTGTTTTCGGCAGTTCGGGAGTTTCTCGTGGTAACAGGTACAGCACCTCCTGGATCCGTCTGCTCCCTCCCCCCCGGGTCACCTTCTAACGCTAGAGTTGCACCATCCGGTGGTGCCACGCCCGCTGCTGAAGGGTCGCCCTCCCGTGCCGGGCCCGTTCCTTCAGCCGTGCCCCTCACCGCCGCTGGGGTGGCGCTGGGCTGACTCAGGGGGGGGGCAAGGGTCCCGCCGCCGTGACATCCTCTTGTTCGGCCATGAGGGTGTTCTCCACGGTTGCATAAGAAGCGGCGCCTCCTGGCTCCGCCTGCCCCCTTACCCTCCAATCACCTTCTGACGCCGGGGCTGCTCCTTCCGGTTGTGTTACTCCCACTGCTAATGAGTCACTCTCCAGCACCGGGTCTGTTCCTTCCGATGTTACGTCCGCTGCCGTCGGGGAGGGAGGCAGCTCGTACCCTGCCTCAAACCCGTTTTGGGACCCGACGGTCCACGCTGCCGTCGGGAACGGAGGAAGCGCCTCCCCCTCTTCTAACGCATTTCGCACCCCGAGGGTCCACCTCGTTAGGCGGTCCTCCCACGTCGAGTCGAGGCCCGCCAAGAACTCTTGGACATGAGGCAGGATGTAGATCCTTCGGTTCGGGAGTCGGAGTACAGTATTCTGTGGGCGGATGCCGTACGCGGCGAAGATCTCGCGGTAGTGACCGGCTGCCGCTCTCCATTCTCTCGGTCGGGGGAAGTCAAGGTAGGCGCCTTGGGGCAGGCCAAGAGCATCTGCGAACAGGGTGCACAACAGGAACGAGGAGGTTGGGCTACGCCCGTGGGTCCTCACCATCCCCTCAAAAGTATCGTGGGAACCAGTCGTGACGTAACTAGCTGGGTCCAACCGGGGACCGTCCTCCTCCAAGAGCTCAGCGAACTGCAGGGCTCCCGCTACTGCCGGCCACCTTCCCCCCGGGCGTGGCCTTGGAAGGTCCTCAGCCAGCTCAGCCGGATGAAGAGGCCGATTTCTTGCCGGCCATTCCGAGCGACACGCGACGCATGGTTGTGGGTCTGTATGCCCACTCGCGAGGCATTCCGCACGGTCTAGCATGCAGCGGGCATGTACTTGTTCTCCGTGGGGACACGGAATAACTGCCCATAAAGAGTCCACCGCCGAATCCCCAGTAGGCTCCTCTAGTGCCCGCCCGCAGTAGGCGCAGGGAGATGCACCCCTGCTTCCCGTGGCATGACGCCTCTCTGCTGCACTTCTACCAGCGCCTCCTTGTTCAGTTGGTCCCGTGTGTAAAGGGTCGTTCTCCGGCGGCCGGTCCGTTCTCTCCGGTGTCGCTGCCATCGCTGTTGAAAAGGAAGGAAGAGCATCACCCGCTTCCAGCGCGCTTCGGACCCCGAGCGTCCACCTCGTTAGTTGCTCTTCGCATTCGGCGTCGAGACCTACTAGATATTGTAGGACGTGAGGTGCGATGTAGAGTCTTTGATTTTGAAGTCGGAGTAGGATATCCTGCGGATGGATGGCGTACGCAGTGAACAGCGTACGGTATCGGCCTGCCGCCATTTCCCATTCCCTCGGTCGGGGAAAATCAAGGTATGCCCCTTGAGGCAGGTCCAGCGCATCGCAAAATAGGGAGCATAGCAAGAACGAGGAGGTTGAGCTCCTTCCGTGTGCATGTAACATGAGCTCGAACGTACCGTAAATGCCAGTCGTCACATAGTTGGCTGACTCCAGTTCGGATATGTGCCGCTGAACGCGGGTGGCGAACTGCAGGGCACCTCTCACCGCCCCCCACCTTCCCTCATGACCGTCCATGGATATCCCTCTTGCCAGCTCCGCCGGATGGGGAGGTCGGCTTCCTCCCGGCCACGCCGAGCGACACGCGACGCAGGGCCTAGGATCCTCAAGTCCTCTCGCGAGGTTTTCCGCGCGGTCCAGCATACAGCGGGTGTGCACAAAGCCTCCATGGGCGCACGGAACGGGTACTCGAGCGTCGTCTTCCCCCGACTCCCCACTAGAGTTATCGAGAGGCCAACCGCAGTACGTGCACCAAAATTCCTCGGACTCCTCCAATCCCCCTTCAACGTCTTGACCCCCTTCACCCTGACTCGCGGCCTCCTCTACACCCGAGGTTAGTGATCGCCACAATATCTCCAACTGTCGTTGTTGGTGAGCGCCATCCGGGGTCGTACGGTCGTATCTCATATGGATTCTGGGCACTATTGCCGTGAGTCGGAACGTTCTCCGACGCGACACTCCTGTCCCGTCTCGGATAGCTACCCCAAATCGGTCGTCCCCCCTGCCGTCTGCTCCTGCTGCGCTTTCAACGGCACACCTCCTGTGGACGAGCCAGCCACCAAAAGCGAACCTCTGGTCATCCTCCAAGTGCCTGCCACAGACCCCACACGGCGCTTGCACATGTTGCTGGGGGATCGTGCCCCGCCATTCTCCGTGGTGGTCCTCCTCATCTCGCTCTGCGAGATTCCGCGATAAGTCCACCACTTCCGGGGTAATGTGCGCTCTTCTCCGGAGGCGCTGCTCAGCTGCAGTTACTCTGGCTCTGATCTCGTGTTCTTCCGTCGTGTCCACCGACCTGCCAAGGGCCCGAATCTGTTGGAGGAGGGGGTGTAGATCGACCTCTTGATGCTCCTCGTGCAGAGCCGGGTTCGGGCACGTGACTAGGTGTACCCCTCCGAAAGTCCTAGCCCGGGGGATTGCGTCCTCGCAAAAGCCTAAAGCACAACGGCGGTGTGCGTCGCACGAACAGGACACTTGTACGCAATTAGTCTCCTCAACCAAACCATGACAAACGCTGCATATCGCTCGCCGCCTCCTGCCTTCTCTTGCGGCCCTTGTTGTCAGCCTTGCTTCCCCGTCAGCTGGCATATCTTGCCGCGCAACCGTCAACACCTCCACCATGACCTCATTGCTGTGCTGGCGGAGCGCCATCCCGTCGGCCTCGTTGACTGTTACGGTCGCCCGACATGCCGGACACCGTAGATCGGCCTCCGCTCTGACTCGGAGTGCAGCGTAGCACGGAAGGTGCAATCGATGGGAGCAGCTCTCTAAATATACCAAAGGAGAGGACAATGCCTCATAGCATACACAGCAGCTTTCCGGGGGTTCCTCCCGGAGCTGGTTTTCTGTAATCGTCGGCGATGGTGTCCGTGGCGGAGAAGGAGGTCGTTCGGGCATCGGTACGGGTGCCGAACCCCTTCCCTCCGCCGTCCGTGTAGGCGTCGTCCGTGACGGCCTTGGCGATGCTGCCTCTGCCGTCCTGACCACTGTCTGCGATGGCGTTTCGAGCGCAGGGACCACACTCGATGTCAAGATAGGTGTCGCCGTCGAGGAATGGCCAGTTGTGGGCAGCTGCGGCGGCGGCGACAATGACGGTGACGGACTTGGCGATGACGTTGTGGGTGGCCTGGAAGATGGAGAGGTAGCTAACGGCAGTTGCGGTGTCGTCGGAGGGGTCGAGGCGAGCACCGATATCGCTAGGGAGGGGTGTGTCGACGATTGAGACTCCCCCCTTGATGCAGGCTGAGGTGGGCGTGACTCGAAGATTGGTGCCTGTGCAGAACCTGATGTCTGGGGTGGCGTCTCTCCTATTAGCGGCGCACCTTCTATGACAGGTGTGCTTGAACCCCCAAGTGGAAACGGTGGATCTCCCGTTAGCGGCGCACTTTCTATGACGGGTGTGCTAGAATCCTCAAGTGTAAGTGGTGTAGTTAGGGGTGGTACCAATTCCGTTGTCGGCGGCTGTGATGCACCAGGCGTGTCCGGAGGTTGTTCCGACAACGACTGTGCTGGTTGGGAGTGTGTTGCCGATGACTCCATCTGTGCTATCGTTGGCTGGTGAGGCGACACTCCGCGGAATAGCCCAGTGAGAAGCTGCCTCCCCCTTCCCCCGTCCGATGATCGCGCGCTGATGGTAGCAGCTAAACGGGTGCGCGCCCTCGTCCTGGAGGAGATGAGGCCCTCCGCCGGTGTACTGTTCGTGGCCCGTCGCCTTTCACCTGCGGCCGTTCCCGGAGATGTGGACAATCCTAGTCGCGGCGTTGCCCCGTCGGCACCTCTTTCCGGTGTGTTACCACTGTTGGGTTGGCGGTCACCTCTTCCCGCCCCTGCCCTACGTCTCTCCCTACGGGACGGATTATCCTCTCGCGGTGTACTCCCTTGAACAGGGTCAACTTCCATCTGATCGATGCTTTCTTGACGTCGCCCCCCACATGTTTCTCTCTCGTCGGGGGCGGGGGGGGGGCGTTCTTGAGACCCGGGAACCTGCTGTCGCGCCCGGTGGTAGCGGAGGAGAAGATCCAGACCCTATTCCATCATGAGCTCCGCCACCGCCGAGCGTCATCCGACACTCCTGCGGACTGCTAAGAATTGTTTGGCCCCGCAAGGGCCTCATGCCGACAGGGCTTCCGCCGGCAAGACGAGCGTCTTGAGGCGTCGCTCTGGAGTGCCGGAAGGTCGGTGCTGTGCCTAATGGCCGAGGGTGGGGAGACATGACCTCACTCTGATTGCCGCCGCCTGTGAAGGTCGCGTGGCACCCCTGCTGACTGCGCGTAGGCGTAGGCTCTCTAGTATCCCCCCTCCGGAAGGAAATACTTATAGCGCATCGAGCTTCTTGATACCTGTGACTTGAGTCCCGAGAGCCCGGTGTCGCGCCCGGTGGCATGGGGGGGGGATTGTTTGCTCTCCTACTAGTCCTCGTAGATGTTCCCGCCCCTGAAATACCCCCCCGAACAAAGATGTTCGCTCCACTACGTGCATCCTGGGAACAGAAACTCGAGTCACGAAACCTTAGTGCCGTGTCCGATGGCATACTATGGACACTGTCGCTGGAAGGGAAAGCCTGATATCTCTGCTGGGTCCTCTCAGGTGTGGACCCGCATAGAATCCTCGGCTGGGCGGAGTTTCCGGCTGCACGACGGACATTTTGAGGTGCGGGAACTGCTTCATTCAATAACAGAGAGGAGTGGGAGGGTCCATTGCTCGTCCTTCTGTTTTCCGTGGGCGCTACCTCGCCTCCTCGACCTCTCCTGACACGGGAAGGGATCAAACTCCTCCTCCTACCCAACCCAACGCCTCCGGTGACACAAGTATGACGGCGACGCCGTGTCCTACATTGCGAAATATGGATGTGCGCACCTTCCACCTCCATTGGCGAAGGGCTCTGTCTCCGTGTAGCCTCTCTCCCAGCACTTTGACAAGTGCTAGGATGGCAATGTCTCCCACCAAGCTCATTTACTACTTGGGGGCCTGATACCAACTGCGCACCGGCCCCTCTTGCCTCTGCTCTGTTGCTCCACGCTCGGGCATTGGCTATAATCTCGGAAAGGGTAGGCATATTCTCGGATGGGCGCGGGTTACGGCCTTGGACGGTTAGATTGTCTCTGCGAGGCACCAAGGCTCTCTGGTTCTGTGTGTTTTCGGTAAAAGTGAACCGAAGCCGCTGGTGCGGGCGCACCGGTGTTCCTGTGGGAGGGGAGATGGACCGCTGCCGGCGCCCTAAGATTCCTGGTAGGAGCGAAGCCGGAGTATTGATGATATTCCCTCTACAGCGCGATGGCGAGCGGTGCCTCGGCCGCGTTGTCGGTCGTGGCGAGGGCCGATCACATGATGCTGCCCTACTCCTCCGATTCCCAATGATGCAGTGCGATGGGGGAGCGTTCCCACCCGTCATTGGCAGCGACCGACGCGACGTCAATTGCTGGGGCCCGCTTGATACGACACCGGGACCTTGTGTCGCTGCACATATACTCTCGCGTTCCACCAGCGGTGGGACCTGCGATGGACACCTTCCTACTGTCGCGGACGCCCGCTCCCTCTCTTGCTGCACTCCACTCGACGCTTGATGCTGCAACCCCCCTATCGTCCTCGCGTGCATCCATGCCGGAGTAGTCGTCCACCTCCCACGCCCCATCGGCCGTGGCACCATCGCTCGGTCCACCGCAGCTGGCGATGGAGAACGACGCCTCCGCCGCAACGTCGGTCGAAGCGAGGGTCGATCGCCTGATGCTGCCCTATTCTGCTGAGCTCCGTTGGTGTGGGGAGACGGGGCAACGTTCCTATCACTCGTCGCCATCGGTCGGCGTGACGAAGGCTGCTGAACCCCTCCTGGTGTAACACCTGGTACTCTTGTCTCTGTGTTAGCCCTTACCGGGAGAGTCGTCCGTCTCGCGCGCTCCGTCGCCAGCCGTCCCTCCGTCGTACATCTCCCTTCTTCCGTAGGCGTCTGGTTCTCCTCCTGTTGAGCCCCACTCGGCATTTGATGCCGAAGGACCCCTCCTGCAAGGGCTAACCCCCCTGTCAGGGCTCGTGTCCATGCCGGGGCCGTCGTCTGCTCTACGTCCCCTACCGGCAGTGGCACTATCGCCGGTAATGCACTTGTCGACGCACCCGCTGTAAAATCTGTGGCCCCTGCTATGGTTCTTCTTCCTTGCTGCCCGAGACAACCGGTTTCCGACTCCTCCCCATTTGCTGTCTGTTGTTGTAACCCTCCCGGTTCGGGGATTGTTCCCGTGACCCTAGACTGCATCCATGCCGGGAGGGTCCTCCCCCGTCCTCGCCCCGCTGGCAATGGGCATAGTGATTGGGCTGTTGCCGTAGTTGCTGGTTGTGCTGCAGTTTCTATGGTGTGGTTGACCGGTCTCTGTTGGGTCCGGGTATCCGCCGGCGTCGCCATAGGGGGGGAATGGCCCTGTACTCCGCCTAACCTGTGTGATCGTCCTGCTAGCCACGATGGTAAGGTCCTCCATCGCCCTCGCCCTGCTGACAGTAGTTCCCCCGACGGACCCCGTACGTTGGCCGGTAACGCATCGTTCTCCTCCCGCTCTTGAAGGCCCATTCCCCTTTGAGCTTCCGTAGCCGTGCTTGCAGACACTCTAACATTCTCTGGACGCATAGGTACTGGTGTACCTTCCCCCTCCCCTCTAATAGTTTGTCCTTGGCGGTTGCCTTCTCCTGACATTATGGGCACCCTCGCGTCTGCGAGGGTGCCCACACTTTCGCAACCCTAAACCACTCTCTATACGGTGAGCGTTAAACACCCTTATGCTTTTCCGCGACAATGGTGAGTATAACTTCGATCCCCTCTTCCTCCCCCTGCGGGATGTCCTTTTCCTAAGGTCCTCGTATAGTAACCCTTCCCTGACTTTCCGGATCGTCGTTCCGAGTTGCCTCCCTTTGCGGAAAGTCTAATCCAGCCGGAAAACCTCGTCGATGTGATGCCCCTCCCAAGAGGTCCGCCCAACGGCGTTTGGTGTCCTACCCAAAGGTCATTCCAACGTCGTTCGCCTAGGCTCGTGCATTGGTCGCGGCTCGTACAGCAGTACGCTACCCGTGGCTTCCGACGCTTGTACAGCAGTATGTCCGTTGCGCTTCCGAAACAGACAATTTACGCCAGTCAGGACTCGCAGGCCATCAACGAGAGGTGCTGTGGTAATACCTATCCCACGGTCTTGTCGTGTTTGTCTCACAATCGTCTATGGGACAATATGCAATAATAGCTGACTGCTGAAATCTTTCTTTCACAGCTGATTTCCCCCACCTCAATATCAGTGCCTCGTCCGTATGAAGTCTAATGCCCCGCGTTGGTTTTCCGTCTTGTGGCACAAACTGTTAATCGTAGTTGACCCTCTTTTGTCCGTTTCCTTTTCCTATCGCCGTTCCTGTAACTCCTCACTTTCACCCCCTTACTCTCGTCAAGCTCCGTTGCATGCAATCCCTGAAATCGTAGTTGACCCTCTTTTGTCCGTTTCCTTTTCCTATCGCCGTTCCTGTAACTCCTCACTTTCACCCCCTTACTCTCGTCAAGCTCCGTTGCATGCAATCCCTGACTCCACTCGAATCACAGCTGTCTATACGTACGGTCATTTAATACGTTCCTGTGATGGAACATACTCGTAGAAAAAGCCGTTTAAGGGATGCCCAGCGAGGTCCGATGAAAAAGCTAGAAAATATGTCTAGCGCCTCAATAATTGCGACGACTTCCGGATGGGGCTCTATATCGAAATATGTACGTGCCGGAAAAAGGATACGCACTTACTTGGTACGCGATATTCGACGTCCGAATGCAGTATTCACGAGAGCTTTTCGTGGGCTGCAGACTGAGCCAGCACACCGCAACACAGATTGCTTTACCACGCGACCTCCTACAGAGTGCTACTACTGTGGCCTTCGATCCCCCGCAACTCCTGGTTCCCTGACGCCCTGTCTTTCTCCGTCTTCCTTTTTCTTTATTGTTTTCTTTTCATGCCTTATTTATCATATATATATGTCCGAGCTTTCGTCGTACCTGGAGGATGAGAACGTATATTTAATATGCGTATCTTTCAGCCCTCTCGTCTCACTCCACTCGGCCGTTCTACCAGGTCCCAGCTGACCTTAGCTTGAAGCAGTATACGTATAAAGCTGAGTTTGAAGCAGACGTTCCGCAGCACAGATGAGTTTGCCACTGACCTCCAATCAGCTGCTGCTGTAGGCTTCGTGTCCCCCGTGTATTATTCAATAGAAGGGCCGAGGAAGAGGCTCGAAGACGAAATATGTACGTGCCGGAAAAAGGATACGCACTTACTTGGTACGCGATATTCGACGTCCGAATGCAGTATTCACGAGAGCTTTTCGTGGGCTGTAGACTGAGCCAGCACACCGCAACACAGATTGCTTTACCACGCGACCTCCTACAGAGTGCTACTACTGTGGCCTTCGATCCCCCGTAACTCCTGGTTCCCTTACGCCCTGTCTTTCTCCGTCTTCCTTTTTCTTTATTGTTTTCTTTTCATGCCTTATTTATCATCTATATATGTCCGAGCTTTCGTCGTACCTGGAGGATGAGAACGTATACAACTGTGTCATCGAGCGGGCGCGCAAGTGAACCAGCACCAACCCCTCGTGCACGCGCTCTCCCGCACCCTTAAGAGCATGTCCGTCCGCCACCAGGTGGAAAGCGGAGCCCCGTTCCACGCAGACAGGGATTTGCGAATGGACATCGTGATTGAGGCAGGTGGACTAAGAGATGCTACGGCACCGGAGTATCGCGACAAGTCGATACTCCTCGACGTGACGTATGCGGACCCACAAGCAGGGGTCCACATGCGGGCATATTATTATTATTATTATTATTATTATTATTATTATTATTATTATTATTATTATTATTATTATTATTATTATTATTATTATTATTATTATTATTATTATTATTATTATTATTATTATTATTATTATTATTATTATTATTATTATTATCATTATTGTTATTATTATCATTATTATTATTATTTTTTTTATTATTATTATTATGATTATTATGATTATTATGATTATTATGATTATTTTGCCCTCCGACAATGTAGCGTAGATGCCTTTCCGATATAAATCGAATATCCCTCCTTAAAGCAGCAGTAGCACCTCATATGAAGTCGAGTGATTTGATGTTAGATGCGGTATGTAACACAATCTTTGGGTGTGGTAAACAACGTGTTAAATCTCCAGAACTTGTTGTTGTACATGGATCGCAAGACAAAATATTTCAATCGGTTGTACAACCATGTAGTTACCATTATTTTCTTACATCGCTTATTATATGAAAGAGTTACATATTGCAAAATACAACAGGCGAGGTGATGTGATCATGCAATGTCACCACCATTGAGCACGAGAGGGAGAAGTGCGAATCGTCAGTGTTTAGGAAGGAACGCTTGGTGTACCCGCGCTCAATTACGTTACTTCGTTAGTCATACTTCGTTTGGCATAGGTTGGGAGGCGATTATGCAGACGGTTTGTATGAAATACCCTACGTAATAGGTTGGTAGTGTGGTGTACCGCAATTTCATCATATATGTCTGTACTCCCTTTTCCCATCATTATTGGCTCAAATGTACGTTTTTTACGCCCATGATTTTCACCGCGCCGATGTGGGGCTCTGAGGTTGCCAATTCTGAGACAGATACATCTTACAAATACAACAAGCAAGGTGATGTGGGCATGCAATGCCATCACTATTGAACACGAGGGTGACTTTACTTCGTTAGGCATATGCTACTGCGTTTGATAGAGGTTGTCAGGCGATCATGCAGACGGCAGATAGGCACGAAATACCCTGCGTAATAGGTTGGTAGTGTGGTCTACCGCAGTGTTAACATATCTGTCTGTACTTCCTTTTCACATTATTATTGTCTAGTGTACGATTGTACGCCCTGTTTTCTCCCCACTGTCGTCGAAGATGTTGTGGTTCTGTAGATGTCGCGTCCATGTCTGGTGCTCTTGTTAGTGGTGCTCATGAAAACATGCCCTAGCGTGTAGTAGATGATCGCTGAGTGGTGTTCCTTTCCTTTACATCAAGCCAGGTAGTATATGTCAACGCAACCGCTTGCTTGATAACGACAAATATAATTCCTCACGCACCTGATACAGGGAGACGCGGCCCGAAGATTGTTCAGTATACCGACGTTCAGGAACAGGTTATCGAGCAGCGCACTTGCTTTTTACTACCGCTCCTCACTCCACCTAAGGCACTACGGGCATGCGTTGGACCCAGTTCGCTGATGCCCAAAACCAGTTGCAAAGGAGGCGACGTGGTGGGCGAATGCTATACTGATTTGCGCTGCTGTGATTAACCCGTCTCTCGTTCTGTTTGTTCTTGCGTTCTTGATGAACCTGTTATTTGGCAACGAGCAATTTTGACGAATCTTAGGTTTGTGTATATACTATTTGTAGCCTATGTGATGTTTTTGACTCGTAGGGACCTCAATTTCGAACCCAGGTTATATTGGTTCAATCTTTTGACTGGGTTTCGATGTGAACGTATACGTGGTTTTGGTCTGCGGACATCCGTAAGATTTGAGAATGTTGTGTCCGCGTGGTTGTCGCTACACGTGTACGAACTGGGCCGGCCAAGAGGGTGGAGAGTGTGTTCAACCGAGGCTGCACAGCCCAATTTATGATCGTTTTCCACAAAAATATGACAACCTGTTCCACAGACATATACGACCATGATAGCTATGGTTCGTTTAGTTTTTGTTTTTTTTGGCCGAGTTATGCCCGATGAAGGATTTTCGATATGTGGATTATTCGTGAAAAAAGGACAAAAAAAAAAAGAAAAAGAACCACAGGCATTATCTTCTTATGTGTCTTGCGGATCACTTGTAAAAAAATCATCAAAAACACATGTGATTTGCGCTGTGTTTGCGCAAGTCGCTGTACGCACCAGTTTCGCTCAAATCTGCCCAAGATCTCGTCCGACACATCCTGTTTTTGTTGAAGACAGAATACCGACCACATCCAACCAAAAGACACTCGAAAGCAACCGTGTTTGCCGAGCGAGACACAATCATGAAATAAATGCGTTCAGAGAGCGAAGTCGACGTATTATGTATGTACGTACGAGTTCGTATGTTGTACGTAGCAAGACATGCTCAGGCATGTACGAGTACACTCCTGTAGAGGAAAAACACAAAGTTTACGTTCAACAAAAGATGCAACTGAAGCTATCAATTTTCACCCAGAGAGTTCGTATCGACAGGCACCACTTCCCGGTGCTCGTATCTTGGAATACTCTAGGTACAGAGGTTCGCAGCCATCGCTGCTTGGTTGGCGCGCTTGGTGGCATGTTGTGTGTGAGGCAGCACCAGTGTGACCATGTGGCGACAGCGAAGCAAACCCAAATTTGAAAATTGCGCCGCAAAAAAAAATCAAAAAAACAACGGTTTCACCTTCACTAAATCCAGTACGATATGGTGCCGTGAAGTTTCTAAACGCTGGAACCTGCTCTGTAGCAAAGACACGTGGTTGTGCATACGCGCGTTGATTGGCCGATTCCAACAATGTTTTCAGTAACATTGAGCTCCCAGTGGTTCGAATTTTATGGCTGGAACATGGAATGTTAGTTTGACAGCCGGCCCAGCTCGTATGTTTTGGTTGATGTGCTAGACTTCGTTATCGTGTTCTTTCAGAGTGGTGTTTTCGAATACATGTTGGTTTACAGTGGTTGGGGGGGGGGGGTGTTGTGCATATCTGCAAAACGTATTTGTGTACACCGAGAAAACTGCTTCGGGGGGCTAAGAACGAAGTTGCGAGGGACGTTTGGAAGTTTCAACGATCCCCCTCGCGGCTTTTGTCAAATATGGTGAAATGCATCTTTATCCCTGAAGATAAACATGCACTAACCAACCTTGACAACTATGGGTTATAGAGGTATCATAATACACTTATAATGCCGTTACTGTTCATAGTTTGACTATGTGTAGTTATTATTTTGCTAAACGGTGTGGGTTGAAGACAAATACTGAGCGAGGCTAGGGTTGAAGCCTTAAAATGAAATTTTGCAAGAAGGTTTTATATATAGTTAGTCTGCTTATTGAATACATTGATGTGGACGAAGTAGTAGGTGTTTCATCAGTGCGATCGCTGGATCCCGACATGTTTGCGGGTGACATGTGATAAGCTGTGGGAGGTTTTAACGCGACAGATAGGTATCAAATGATTGGGGATAAAGCCGACGACTAGCTCTTGCATTTCGACGTGATATTGACTCAGTAACGTTCGTTTTTTCTGTTGACCTACCATGTTTTGGCATGATTGTCGGCATTGTTAATTTGTTCAAATACTTGGGTCCTAGGTAGCGTGTTCGACGGGTATATCATGAATGTATGTTTTGGGTTGTTTAAACTGAGAGTCTTAGTTATAATTTTCATTCCGCAATCGACTTCGTCGAGAGGACAAAATAACCCATACATAACAATATTTAAAGCGAACACTACTATATAATTACCTTTGTTGTAATTCTCAAATGTATCGTAACGTCTTTGGTCACGTTAATAATGACGTTGTAACCTACGCACGTAACTTGAACACTTCCATGCTTATATACACCCTCATTTAAACCCACACAAAGTAATCGATATGCACAGTCCATACACACTTTCATACTCATATACACCCGCTTCCCAACCCACAAGCATCCAAAAGTAGCATACGTAATCTACACACCTTTTCCGGTTAACTCGAATCCACGACTCCATGGCATCACATCACACACACGTAACTCATATCTCAACATGCCCATACACATTGTTTACTCAGGTACGACGGTGCATTACACTCTCACACGCTGTCTACAGCTATGCCTACGTGACTACGTTTCCACTTATCCACGCAAATACCCCCCCCCCAACACACTCTTGCATCTATTTATTCCCATAAACGACGGTTGTTCATTTCTCTATATGACACTTTGTAACAATAAAAGTTTGAGGGACAGGTGAATTGGCCATTCCCATGAATCATGTATAACTTCTGTAATTCAATCGATCATCCTTAAAAATCATGTAACGTACAAAGAGGTACCCACTCATCGCTCAGCAGTCTATCATGCCAGGGTGCTTGACCTTCCCCTTCGATACATCTCCAAACTCTCTGTGACCGACCATCAATACTTGTCACGTACAACCGGGTCATGCACTCTATTTATGGTCGGCTTTATTGGTGAGTTTTTGAAAAATGTTTTGCGGATTTTTTGGAGTTTGCTCCTCAAACAATCCTTGGCATAACCATGTCGAATCATGCCTATCATCAACTTAGCTGCTGCTACCTGGAAAAAATGGATTCTGAGCACCTAATTGCAAATCGACAAAGTTGGCAATGCAGGGTCGCATACAAACACTTTTTTGATGATCGTGTTTCAATGTGGGGGTATCTACGGTACTGCTTCAGTGTCTCCATGTGGTCCCGTTTATCATACATTCGAATTTGCGACACTCCAGGCGTACGTTGAAGAATCTCCATATCCTGGAAATGCGCTGTTTGCCCTCTTTGTTCTTTGGTGATAGATACAAGGTTCGCAACCTGCCCACCCTCGTCATGTAGGATGTGTTCCGGATACTCTCCACCATAGATCCCCCCCTCCCCTCCTTCCCGCTTGACAATTTGTTTAAAAGTAGGACCTTTCCTATTTGGTAGGCCTGGTGCTACCGTGAGTATGTAATATATGAATCTCTTAGTGTTCCTGCCGTACTGTTCAATAAACTCTAAAGGGTGAAGAGGGTCAATGTTGTTTCTCGTATCGAGCAAAATATCTATTTATCATAATTTTAGGAAATTGAGGTCATGCATGAACGCTAAATCGTTCGCTAAATCGGGTGCGGGTGCAGTGCCCATGATTTTTTTTATATTATATGCATATTGGGGTTGTCGTTCGTTGGCAACGACGGTAAACATGCCAGTCACTGCGTGAGCTAGACAACCAGGGTACCGTCTGTATTTTTGGCGGTCACCATGATGGTTATCGAGTTAGGTCATTTTGTGCTGGGTGGAGAACCCTAACTACGCACAAGGAGAATGACTGCATCACGTAGTGTGAATATGGTAAGGCACCCAGGAGGCAGTTACATAGTAATACCTATTGCTGTCTCTGGAGCCGCCAAACCAGAAAACAAAGTGTAACTCATTGACAATATCATCCATAAGCAAGAAAGTAGGTGCAAGGTGCCGAAGTCCGTCTTACGAGCAGTTCTTGGAAGGATGCAGTTCACCCTTCATGCGACTCGCCGATCACCTCACGGCGCTTCGCGCTTGGTGCAAGCAGTGTCTGCCTGGTTGGTGAGAACCCAACGTGCTCCGTCCTGGCGTAGTAGGGAGGCGAGATTCTATGATATTACGATTACAGCCATGCACAAACTGAATACCCCACCCCCCCCACCCCCCATTCTGCCCTCCAACGTTTTTTCTTGATCGTCTCATATCTTGTGCTTGTTCCCAAGTTTTTTCCTCGTGGCGCCGGAGTCAACTCCATGGCATCTTCTTCCCAAACCCGCAGACAAAGAGTACCCGCGAGTCAGTTATTCGAGAGAGGGCGGTGACCGCTGCCCACGTGGGTTGGCCTTTCTCGACTCCGGGTGGCCGGAATAATGTCAGCGGTTAATTGAAGCAGGAGGCACTGTTTTGATCGCCAGGCCACTGGGTTTGTGGTCTACCACGGGATGGTGGGGGCTAGACAAAATATCTCTAGCCACACGGTCGTTGCGGCCTATCGAAACAGATACCCCGCGGATCAAGCACCCGGTAGAAGGTGGACGAATTCCAGTATGTGGGTAGCGCTTATTGGCTAACCATCTTCTTGGTATGGCGGTCCTCCTTACCCCAAAAGATCATGCTATGGCAACATGGGGTTTTCGGTATACCTAGCTCATGGGATTGTTCATCGCGGTGCTCTTTGTTATTCCTCTATTGTATCAAGCGTTTGCGTGAGGAATGGAGCCCCTCAAGTGAAGGAGCCTCAGAAAAAGCAATGCACCTCTACCGTGGAATGTGTTGGTTTCGAGCGCTTCCCTAACGGGCGTGGCGTTGCTAGATGCAGGTTGGCGGGGGGAAGCTAGCGGTGGTAGCGGTCAAGGGGTGGGGTCGACACTGTTCTAATCGAGGAGCGATGTACGCACACTATGTGTTCGCAAAATGAGGATGCAGCCCATACAGTGGTTGGCGCACGTTGTGGCGGGAAGGAATTGCCATTGTGCACGCGGTTTGATCGCATAACTTGTTGCTACCCGTCGAGAAAGGCGACCCACGCGAGGAGCTTGATATTTTAGACGCCAAAGTTGAACTTTGTTCCTGTCAGCGGAGGATTGTAGGGTGTGAATTGATTTGCGTGCGATTTGCCGTCGGTGCGTTATAGCTATTAATAGCCTGGTGGTTAAAGAACCTTACGGTGGGAGGGGCTGTCTTTATGCAACGAGACGTTGGGGTTGTTTTGGATGCCGGGTGGCCAGGAGAGGGATCGATTGTGCCAGTCAATGGGAAAAGAGAACTCTGTTCTAAGGAGC
>JABAKD010000023.1:17340433-17342933 GCA_012845835.1 Undaria pinnatifida
CCCCGCGGTCACCTAAATTATTCGCAACCAATAAAGAACTTGACCTCACCCAAATTCTTCGTAGAAACAGATTCGTCTGCTGCTGCTGCCATAAACACTTCAGCCAGGCTAATCGTTCCTGCATACAGAATGTCATCCACATGAATCACATCCATCCCCACTACCGTCTCCCTTCACGAAACGCAGGACACAGGGGTCTGAAATACACTGCTCGCAACACCAGTCTAGATGCTTGCCTTCGTCCGTACAAACTCTTGTATTCAAACGAACAACTTTTCCTGACACCAAACCACAGCCAGGAGGCAACTCCATCAACACTTCGTGATCCAATTCCGACCGAGCAAATGCTTGCTCAATCCGAGTGAAATAATTCCAAATTGTACTTGCTCGCCAACGCCACTACCAATCTATGAGATACAGCATTTGCGGTAGGCAAGAAAGTCTCAAGACAGTCCACACCGTACTTCCGCTTGTAGTGCTTCACTACAAGCCTAGCCTTGGCTTTCACTATCTTTCCTTTTTCGTCTGCTTTCCATTCGAAAACCCTTTCAGCATCAATCACATTACAGCCTATCGGGACTTTTACTGCCAACGTGAACGTTCTTGCTCTCATCAAGCCTTCAACCTCTGCAGACCTGGCTCCTTCCCAAATCTTGGCGTACAACGCTGGGCTACATGATAGCTAACAGGCTCTGACCCAACATCTTGAATCAGTAACTATGGCAATTCCATTTCTACCTACTGCTACAAGGGCATACACTATGTCTTATGCGAAGATGGATCCAAAATTGAATACGAGTGCAGACGCGATCTACTCCTTGACTGCACAGGTTTCGCACGCGAGTTCTATCATCTCACACTTCACCATTCTCGCGAGTAACAGTACTGCAGTCAGCAAGCTCAGCGACAAACCGCGGAATACGATCGGCAAAAGGGGACGCCTCTGCCTCCATCTGTCTTCCCGACCCAATCAACTCGTCACCATTATGCCCTTCCGGCCCAATCGACTCTACCTCATCATTCCCTCCCGGATCCCCCGTCTCTACCACCTCCTCCTCTATCTTTTGCCCTCCCTACTCCTGCCCATCAGTCTCAGGCGCTGCAGAAGACACACAAAAGGGGGCGACTCAATCAGAGAAAATATTCACGGGCGAAAGCGATTCACAACGGAAGATGTAACACAAGAGGAATGACCTACTACACTGCCCGCATCAACCGAGACAACATCATTAACTCCCGCACCAGAAAGTACGACAGCACGTTTCAAAAGTGTGTGGGCAACTGCTCTTCCAACAGGCGACCATACCTCGTTTTCTACATCGTCGCTACTATCCGTCACTATCCTCCCCTCCCTCCTCTGCGACCCTATCGGCAGACAAGATTGCAGTGGAGGGCAAGATTGCAGTGGAGGGAGCTGTGACGGCAACACCTCCCATGGCAACAGCAGTTTGGATGGTCGCTGTCACCTGCAGGGCGTTGGCTTCAAAAACAAAACGGATACGGTCCGTCAGGACGAGGTTCTCCATACCACATTTCATACGGTGATTTAGTCTCAGGGTTAGCGGAGCACGCAGTGTGATTCATGGCTTCGCAAGCCCAGTGCATTGCCTCAACCCAGAGTATATCAGTCTTATGTAATCGCACATATTCAAAAAGAACTTTAGCCTGGATACGAGCCGCCACCGCGGCCTCCTATATCAATCCCAACCCACGCTATGCAACACCACTATATTGCGGACTATAAGCCAGTGTGAACTCTTGTTTGATCAAAAGCTCGTGGCACACAGATGCAAATCCCTTCCGAAAAACTTCCCTCCATCGTCAGATCTAACAATCTCAACCTATGACGGGACACCATCAGCACGCACACTGCAAGGAAACTCCGAACAGCACTCCCTGCGTCTGATTTATTTTTCAAGAAATACATCCATGCATGCCTTGTGAAATCATTCTCCACAAACATGGGGTAGCGCTGTACCCCCTACGGACACAATGTCCTTCCTCCCGCCCAGGTCAACAAAAACAAATCTCTCTGCCCAACTTTTATCTTATCAATCTACGTTTAGCATCAAGCGAATGAGCATAAATGTTGTTAACTCGTTCACATCCATCGTGGTTTCCTGCTTGCAGTATTAAATCAGTCAACACCGAACAAATAGAGTCTTCTCCTAGACGATACGTGTTCAGCATGCCATGAACGTTTGGAAATATCACTTTGTCCTTCAAACGCAGTCATCACCACATCAGGACCATCAACACACATTCCATGACCTGGCACACATCTAAATCGGAGATGATTGTTGTATCCTAAGTTGGGGGAATACAACACTTTCTTTCACTCTACTACGGATTATTCGCTGTCAGCAGTCACAAACACCAACAACACGAATACCAACTTCAGGTTGCAGCGAAAATGCTACCACACCATTCATGCTACAAGTCGCACAGGATGGCACCTAAAAATGATACCATGCATGTTCGACTATTAGAGTTGTTCAAA